>CAUYQG010097725.1:0-12143 GCA_963574415.1 Tarsius wallacei
CTATCTGAATGAAATACACACATTCAGTCTACTGAGAATTTATCAAATCTTATGGCCCAGGTTTTACTCCCTTTTTTTTGGAGTTGGAGTCTCACTGTGTCGCCCAGACTGGAGTGCAAACAACACAAATAAATTTTGGCAAAACAAAATAAATTTACTGGAAGGATTCTGAGTAGCCGAGATAATGAAAAGGCTGACAGTCAGTCTCTGAGGTGGACAGAAATCAATTTGGCTGTAAGCAGGGTGTGTGGGCTCTGCACCTGGTAGGTTCAGTTGCAAGTATCAGAAGCGACTCCAGCTCTCGTCAGCAGAAAAAGATTTAACACGGGGAGTCAGGGACTTACAAAATCCACGAAAAGGTTGCAGGAGTGGGCCGTAGACCACCACCAGAAGACTGGCCCACAGAGGGCACGCCAACCCTGCTGCTGCCAGGAAGTCCAAGGCGAGGAAGCTGCTGTCCTTCTTCCCATCACCCTCATCCTTTGTGGTTCCAGGGCATCTTAGTTTCCCACTGGTCCCTCACTGGTGCTGGAATGACGAGCGCTCCAGCCGCTTTCTTCTGACGTGCACTGGAGGGTCTTCCTTATGTACTGGGGGCCAGCCCAGTAGCTTTAGCCTGGGCGTTGACTTTGTTCTGGTGCTTCGATTGCTGCATAAAAGCGGTGTCAATACCTATTGGTGTGAAATAACAACCATGTTACTATATCACACACTCTGTGAGTCAGGAATTAGGTCGAGTTTAGTGGAAATGGCTTTCTCTGCTCCTTGGTGTCTGGGAAGATTGGAACAACTGGGGCTGGAGTCACGGGGTGCTTTCATTCACATATCTTGTGCAGGTCTGAAGAGTGGGGCCAGCTGGGGCTGTCCACCAGAGCACGTACACATGGCCTCTCCATGATGGTGGTCTTGGGGTAGCGGAACTTCTTACGTGGATGCTCAGTTCTTCAGGTGCACGAGTTCAAGCCACCAAAGTGGAAGCTGCCTGGTCTTTTACAACCTGGCCTTGGAAGTCACACAGCGACACTTCTGCTGTCCCCTGTAGGTCAAAGCAATCGTAAGTCCACTGAGAACACAGACTCTATCTCTTTACTTTCGGAAGAATGTTAAGGATTTGCAGCCATGGTTCACAAACACCATCGTTCGTCCATCTGAGGCCTAACACTCACAGGTTGCAGTGCCCTTGTCTTCCATTAATCTCAACTGCCCCAACCGTTAGAAACCAGAGGCCAGTCTGCGACCCTGAGGCTGGAGGTCCTTATCCATGTGTTGCTGTGAATGGCTTACTGTGATATTGATCTTCTCAGCCCTTGGGACCGTTGGCATGTGGGGTCTGGGGCCGGCCAGAGGATCTGCACGAGTGCCCTCTGGCCAGAGGGACTTCCTCAGTCACTCTGATGTGCGATAGACATTTCATCACTTTCAAGGTGCACCATGAGGTGAAAAAGTTGGGGGGCACTGTGCTGGAACATAAGCATCTACCAGGACCCTTATTTGTTTCTTCATCGCTGTATCCCCTCGGTGCCTGACGCATGGCTTAGTGGTTGGATGACTGCATGGATACATTTGTCCCAACACTCGTGAAGTGGAAGCAGCCATTGTGGCTCTGCCTGACTCTGTCTGTCAGGGAAGGGCCAGTCATGGGAGTTACTGGGAGTGTCCCCACCACGAGTCCTTGGATCCAGGGGGCAAGCTCCCTTCATCCTTTTATCCAAGGGCTCATCATTCTCTTCATTGCTTGGTGTCCCACTAGCCAATTGGTGGGTTCTCAGATTTCAATCGTTGAGACAGAAAAAAAGCGAGACAAAGCAGAAGCCCAGCAGCAGAAGAGGCACCCCCAGCCATCCCCCACCCCAGCCATAGGCTTTGCCTGAACTTCTGGGCCATCTGAATCCACAGTCCTGGGGGCTGACTGTATAGCCCAGGCCAGCCGTGGACCAGCTGTGAGGCCACGAGAGTACATCGAACCTCCAGCCCTGGGAGTTCTCATCTGGAGCTTTTCTGCTTTCCTCATGGGGCAGTGTGGGGTCACAGTGATGCTTGTCCCGCGGGCTATGAAGTCCTCCCAAGGAGGAGGAGGTGCAGTTGCCTCGATTTGCTTTAGGGCTGTCATATTTATCTCTGTTTTTCCAGCTAATCCCTGGGGTCTAGTGGACCCTCACTTCATGTCTGTTGATTGAGGAAATAATTAAAGGGATCTTTAATTGTTTTGGTTTTGCAGGTCCGAAAACCGAGGCATGGTATTGAGCAGCCTGACCTGAGCTCAGAGTGATGGCAACAGTTTCAGACCAACATTTGCTGAATTGCCAGCTGTCTCCTGGCCTCCAGATGTCCTCGTCTCTTACTGTCCTTACCTGCTTGTACATCCAGGTATAAGGACCAAACTGTGGCCGCAGTACAGAGCAACTGCTCTACATTCAGCATCTCTTTCTCCTAAACCCAATCTGTTTCTACTCATTGAGGCCCTTGCCTGATTCTGATGGAAGCTTGGCTCCGTGGACCAAGTCTGCAAGTCAAGGTCTTGGAAGCAAGAGTGCACATTTCTGGCCGCATAGTGCAAAAACCAAGCTGCTGGAGGAAGTGCTGGCATGAGAGGCAGCAGGCACAGACTTCTCCCCGCAGCGGTGCCACTGCCCTTCTCAGGACCTCCAGCTTTCCCGCCTGCGTGTGTCCAGATAGGTGTCTGTTCCTGGCTTCCAGAAGGGCAGGCTGTCGGTCAGAGGGCTCGCGGAAGTGTGCTTCAGAGACACGCCTTAGGGCAGATGGCTCAGAGGGGCGTGTACACGCAAGCCGAGCTCAGTAGCACTTTTAAGTCATAGGAATTTGGCTCCTGGTAGTCTGTGGCAGGCCAGGTAAGTGGGGAGCATGATGTCATCACTGCCTCTCCAGCGTCCCCAGCTCCCTCTGTCTTCCCTCCGTGCTGCCTCCTCCCCGTCCCTCACTCCGTTAATCCCAGGGTAAACTCCTCTCCTTGCTCCCGCTTCATCACACTTGGGGCACCTTCTCTCTGTCCCCAGGACCCTCTGACGAGACCCAAGCCCCAGGTGTTCTCTCCTCCGTTGAGATGAACGCATTAACACGGAGGTGCATGTGACTGATAGAAAGGCTGAAATTCGTCAGTTTCCAAGGGCACCTTTGGACAGGTGAAAGACATCTCCCAGGGGAAAGGGTCAGCAGGACTCTCTTCCCTACCCTATATATGGGTGGGGCATTTTTTAATGTTTGGGCCTATTTTGGAGTCTTCAGATCATACCCTGTAGACTCCACCAACAAGGCTGGCCAGGCCAGAATTCAGCTGGTGGGAGATTTGGGGGGTGCGAAAGGATGGGACGAGATTAGCTTGGCCAGAAGCAAGTCTGTCTGGGTTGTCGGCCTGTGGGAACCACTCACTGCCCTTCCCCCCTGGACGGAGTGGTCAGCGACCCCAGGAAGGATGCTCCTCCCGACAGCCCCCTTGTCTTTGCTATTAAGAGTCTGACGGCATGATCCTTTCCTCCAGGCCTCTGCAGCAGCCGCTGGCTGCTTCCTCCTCAACTCCTGCCACCCTTCCTGCCTCTCCTGACCGAATACCCCTTGCACTTCCTGGTAATTCCATCGCCCAGCCTTCGATCCAATGTGGCGTTCACAGCTTCCCAGAAGTGGCCGACGGAAGGCACCCGAGTGCCCAGGTGCAGGACTGGGTTGGAACTTGGCCCACGTCAGACTGGCAATGCTTGATGCAAAAGAGCAGCCACAGTTGGTGAGCTTCGGACTGACCCCCCTCACCTAGCTGCGAGTTCCTTCAGGGCAGGTGTGGGTCAGTCTTGTCTGCGGCTGCATCCCCAGCTCCATGGGCCACGCTTGGCCCACAGTGGGCACTTCGTCAGCAGGCTGCCGTGTGAACTCATGTCTAGACCTGCCTGGAGTTCTTGTGGCCATGGAGACTGGCCCGCAGGAAACCTTTTGTCGGTGGCTGGAGCCTTCCACCCAGGTACATGTCACCTCAACTGCTTCCTAAGTTGACTTTAACTCTCATACTACGCATACGTGTAGGACTTTGTAAGACATTGACTTCTGGATCCATCATCCCATCAGATGATGAGGTGTAGACAGGGCCAGCTTCCCACTTCTTCGATGCACCTGGGCAGGCGAAAACTCAGAGACATGAAGGGACGGCCCGTGGTGAGAGACTGAGACCCAGATCTTCTCTCTCCTGGACCAGTAGTCTGCTCACCCACGTTTGCAAAAACCTTTGTCTTAGTCTGTTTTGGTTTCTACCACAGGACACCATAGACTGGTGCTTGTGAACCACAGAAATTGACTCCTCACAGGTCCAGAGCCTGGGAAGTCCAAGATCAAGGCAGACTCCGTGTTTCGTGAGGGCCTGCTTTCTAGCACACAGATGATGCCTTCTCTCTGTGTCCTCATGTGGTGGAAGAGGCCAGGGTTCTCTCCTGGGCCTCTGTGACTAAAGGCATGAATCCCATTCATGAGGGTTCCACCCCTATGATCTAGTCACTTTCCAAAGTCCTCACCTTCTAGTACCATCACCTTGGAAGTTAGGATTTCAACATTTGAATCTTGGTGTGGGGGACACACAAGCACTCAGACCATGACAACCTCCTTCACCACATGTCTGCTTCCCCAAAGGCCACCTCACCAGGAAGTGGGTCTATTCCCCTCCTCTGCCCCAGCCAGGTTTCACCCTGGGCTCCTCCTTGTAGTTCTGCCTCTCCTGACCTGAAGACTGAGTCCCTGCTTGCCTTGTCCAAGCCTTCTGGATTTCACAAGTGTTGCCAGGGGCCCTCTCAGTGTCCCCTTGCGGGTGAACGGTCCCAGAGTCTCCAGGTCTGCCCTCCCAGGAGAGGAGAGGCCATTTTCTGGCCTGTCCCGATCCTTGGCCCTCTCCTTGGTTCTCCTTCCCCCCTCCCTTGACGTTGGTTCTGTGGGGATTTTCCAGCGACCCCTTAGCTTCTTGAGGCATCCCAAAACTGTGCACATCCTTCCACCATTCCAAACCAGTATCCCATCTGCTCACTATGCTGGGGCTTGCATTTCAAAGCCCTCATTAAAACGGCTTAACTTTCCTTCATAGCTGACATTCCTCCGCACCCCCAAGGCTGGTTAGGAGCCAAACAACAGCAAAGGTAGGGGCAGGCAGTTTCTTCAACAGCCTCATTGTTTCTTTCACCTTTCCTGTTCCCATCCCCGCCGCAGGAAGCTGCGGGGAGGGGTCGGTAAGGACGCTCTGGACAGGGGCTGCACAGTCGGGGCAGAGTGGCTCCGGGTGGAAACCTAGAGTGACTGCGTGGGGTGGTTTCTCTGTTGTACGTCATGACGGGGTGGTGGCAGCAGCAGCCTGGACTCTGGCCTGAAGTCAGCCCTGAGGTCTGCAGGGGGTCCTTTCCCAGCCCCGCACCTTCCCGGAAGAACACCCCGCCCACTGTATCTGGACTTCTGCAGATGGTTTTGACTTGGAAGAACACAGGTTTCCTTCGTGCGTTATTCCAGTCCCCAAAGGGAATGTAGTTAGTTGTTGTTTTAAGTTTGCAGAGGTGAATGTATAGATATTGTAAAAAAACCTTTCTGCTTTATAATCGTTACATGCAGCAATCTGTACTTAGTGACATTATTATCAGAACATCCCTGAACTGAAAGTTCAGATACTAAAACCGAGGTTTCTGACAAGTGAGAGTTCGTTTGTCACCAAATCCCAGTCTGATTGTTATTAACCTGTCACTTGTTTGGTTCCCATCAAACCTTTAGTGCTGCAAGTTCTACAAACAGACCGTTAAAAATAAGCATCAGATTTTCCAAATAAAGTCAAAGGCTGCCCCCGTTATTGGAATAAGTGGCAGCCTTGAGGAGGAGGGTGAGATGAAGGGATGGTTGACTGTCTCTGCTTCCTGACTCTTTCTCACCATCTCTCTGGCCTTTGGTCCAAGGGGCAATGCCCAGAATGTGACCGGTCACAATGTGACTTGGGGGCCTGAGAAGTTTTCAGCCTGGCCCTTGGCAGTGTGGTAGCCTTTTCACAGAATTACTTCAGGGAACTTGTGGGAGGGGGGACAGCTAGTTTAATACACAAATTCCCGCATGTGGAAATCCCTGCAGGGTCCTAGATTCCAATCTTGATTTTAGCACACCAATACTTTCCCATGGTAATCCTCTTTGGGTCTTTATTTTTTTAGTAAATGGTTTTTAAACTAGATGGTGAAAGCCTGGCCCTCTTGGGCAAGCTGGCAGCATCTGGGCATTGACCAGCATTTGCAGATGGGGCTCAGACCTGTTTGACAGAAGATGGGACGGGCTGACATCTAAGAGTATATAATTCAGAACTTGACTTGGACCTGTCAGACTCCCCCCTGCCCCAGTCTATTCCTGGGATTCCGGGCCACAAATACTGATGCCCGATCTGTCATCCTTCTCATTTGTGCAAATGAAATGTCTCCTCCAGGCTGGGCTGAAACCTGTGAGAGAACAAGCGATGAGAAGACATGGAGGTAACTGCTTTGGGCGAGGGGCTACCACAAAGGAGTGCGAAGAGAGAAGGAAAAACGATACAAAGCCACTTGGAGGTTTTTCTGGCAAGCAGCCAGAGGCATTAACAGTGATCTGCTCAGATCCCCTCTGGCCACGGAGGCGGGTTCCTGCATGGCCTTTTGAAGCAGAGCAGCACATGGGGGGGGGGCAGAGAACAGCCCTTGGCCTGCAGGATAATCACCCTCACAGCCAAGCTGGGGCTCATACAACTTTAACAGCAGCTTCAGGAAGCCTAATCCTATAAGCCTCGCTGCTTCCCCCTTCATCTTTTAAGTCAGTAGACTTTATTTTTAGAAGAGAAAAGCCAAGAAGTGACTGGTTTCTCATCTGCACTGCAGGGAGTCTGGCTTGAGCCCCAGGAGAGGGAGGCAGGTCTGGGCTTGCCTGGGCCTGGTAGGGAAGGTCCTGCTAGAGTCCATTTGCTTGAGGGGACTGAGTCCCTCCCTCTCCTCTTGTCTAAGGGGAAGAAGCCTTGAAGGCGCAGGAGGAGGCAGGAAAGGGAAAATGGCTGTGTTTATATAACATAAGAGCATCTGGCAGCCACAGGTAGGGGTTGTGAGTATAGCTCCCCCTTTACTTCCCTGCAGGCACAGCAGCTTCCATTGGACACTAGGCTCTTGTACCCTCCTGTGGAAAGAAGGCCTTCTAGAGCCTGAGTTGAAGGGGAGCATGGGGAGGCCGAGTTGGCTTCTTTGGTAAGGTGTCCCTTGGTGACTTTAGGGATTATTAGAGAAGGAACTGGCTAGGGCTGAAAATTCTATCAATCAGGAGTTAAAGGAAAAAACTTTAGATAAATTTAGCAGAGTGTATTTCAGCAAAGGACGATTCATGAGCTGGGCAGCATTCTAAACCAAGAGAGGTTGAGAGATCTCTGCTTCAGCTGCATGAGCAGAGGGCTTTTATATGCTGAAAGCGAAAGCAAAGAAATTACATATTGGTTACAGCCAGCATTTTGCCTTGTTGGGATGTGATCTGGTGGAAAGTTCCCAGGCAGTCGTTAGTTGGCAGCTTCTGATTGGCCAAGCTTCCATTTCTTTTTTGTGGACATCTTTTGTCAATACCTCCAATTAAGCTTAAGTTTCATTTTACTGCCAACATTGGGGTTCAATTTGCTTATAACTCATGGCTCAGCATAATGGACTCCCAATTTAAAAAAAATTAAAATATAATCTTGAGAAGGGCCAAAGACATGCTCTTGATACCAGAAGGCTAGCTTAGCTCCCAGACCATCAGGCATGGGAGACATGGCAATGTAGTTTTTAAAAGAAGAAATTATTAACTTGGGCTTCGCCCAAAGGTCCATTAAAGGACTTCAAATTGGTGAGCAGGCCAACCCAGGGAGGTCATACCCAAGTGTGGAAGAAGTTGTGATCAAACTGAAGGGCTGTGGTCAGGTCCAAGCTCCCTGTGCTCCCCCATTGTCACCAGTTCTTATTCTTAGCATCCTTGGAGTGTTTGTCCCAGGTCAGGGCTTATTCCTGGCCTGATATGGCTCCCCCTCATCTAGGAGGGATTTCAGATTCTCTATCTAGGGACAAAATGAACTCTTCCTGGATGGCCTTTCCCCATCTCTTCCTGTGGAAATTCGCCCCTTCTTTCTCAGTCTAGTTCAACTTCTAGCTCTTTCACCGAGTAGTCAGTGATGCTTTCACTGACTTTTTAATCTCTCTTCCTTGAAGAGATTCTGTTGCAGGCTCATGCTGCTTCTGCCCATCTTATCAAAATTAGCCTGATCTCTGTCCCTTTCTCTCTGATGCTGCTCTGAATTTAGTTGAGCTGGTGAAGGATCTCAAGCTTGTGAAACATGTTGTTCTTTCCAGGTAACATGTTTGCATGCGATCTCAATGGAGTAACTGTGATGGATGAGAGGTTGGCACCTGGGACAGACTAGAGTTGGGGGGAGATGGGGTAGACGCTCTGTGGCGCTTCTTTGATGGCCCCATTTGAGGAGACATCTGTCAGTCTTACAAGAAGTCTAGCCCTGGCTTTCTGACCAAGTCCTGTTAGGCATTTTAGGGATGAAGTTTGATTTCCACAATCCTCCGTATATCCCCTTTGGCCTAATTTTGCAAGAGGAGAGGCAGGTTCTATTGGAGTGAAAAGGCTTACACCCCTGCATTCCCCACATTAAATCAATGAACATCTTGGCAGCAATTCCTTCCACTTTCAGGATCAGACTAAAATTTCTCTTGCCTGCACAAGGCAGACTGATCTCATTGTCAAGTCTAATAAATAAATCACAGCCTAGAGTCATGAGACTCCAATGTAAAATGTAATGTCTGGCACCACTGGAGATAAAATAAATGGCCTGTAATCTAGTAAGCAGGTCATCTTGAGTCTGCACTTTGTTCTGGTGACTTCAGTGATTGATTCTGCCAAACTCAGATGAAGCAAAAGGACATTTAGGTTCAGGGCTTCAGGTGAACTGAAAGCATCTGGACAAAGAGACGAGATAACAGAGTCCTTTGCATAGGGAGCTGGAGGGAGTAATCTTGACCTCGACTTCCTAGGGGCTTTAGGGTAGCAGCTTGTGAGGACCAGTTCTGCTTCTTGCCTCCTGGTTTTAAAAAAAACTACTGTATCTGTCTAATAAATACAATTTTTTGCTTATTTAAGGCTATTTAACTGAGTTTGCAAGCAATCTTAAAGGCACAAGGCCGACACTTTTATGACTGGTTTGAACAAGACCTGTCTGCAAAGACCATGGGGGGCCTGAAGGTCAACCACGAGAGCCTCTCCTTTGGTTCCAGAAGAAAAAGACACGTAACATAGGACTGTGAAAGGATTACGGCTGTCGTCAGCTCATAGCATTCTAGAATTATGTGTTCAGTACTCCTCTAGTGTGGGACACACAGGCAATGAGAAATTTCTGTATTAGCTGCCACATTAAAAAGAGACAGGGAAAGTTAGCTTTAATGTATTTTATTTAATACAAGATATCAAAAATATTATCACTTCAACATGAAATCAATGTAAAAATGATAAATAAGACATTTTACTTTTGAAGCGTCTTTGAAATTTGTCATATAGCTTACATGTGTAGAGATCAGACTATGACACACCAAAATATGCCACTTTGGCATAA
This sequence comes from Tarsius wallacei, assembly GCA_963574415.1. Lineage (NCBI taxonomy): Eukaryota > Metazoa > Chordata > Mammalia > Primates > Tarsiidae > Tarsius > Tarsius wallacei. The sequence continues at coordinate 9,605 of CAUYQG010097725.1, forward strand.
GGATTGTTTTGAGCTAAAGACAATTGAGAAACTGCAGTCGCTAGGGAAAAACCCAAAGACAACCCTATGCCCTCCTCCCCCATTTACCTAAGGGTAGGCAGAGACACCTTCAGACTCTTAACAGCCCAGAGGTAACACCTAGAGGAATCTACATAGCAGGCCTGACTAAAGTAGCCCTTCTCCCTCATTAGTTTCCGCATCTATTTACCCTGCCACAGTGTGGCACTCCTAAAGCCCAAACCCCCTTTCCTTTGTCTTGTCTCCTTTCTACAATTTTGCTGTTCTTTGTTGAAATGCTATGTAAGCCCCGAGCTCTGCCCACCCCTCTGAGCTACTCATCACTGAGTTTCTCCTGAGTGTATGCGCACTGCATGTGTTAATAAGCCCTGTTTTTCCCTTGTGAATCTACATTTTCGTCAATTTAATTTCTAGGGCCCCAGCTTTAGAATTAGATTCTCTAATCTTGGAGGATAGAGTAACAGTGTTCTTCTCTCCCTCCATAGGACATCTCAGTTTGGACCAGTCACTTTTCAAGTGCTCAGTAGCTTCAAGTGGACCAGCAGCTCCTGGACGGAATAGTGCAGACCAGGAACGTCCACCCACCAAGATCTCAGAAAGGTGGGGCACGTCGATTTTGGTGAGAAGAGAAGCAGGCAGGGAAAGGCCTCACGTTCTTCATCTTGTGCCGTTCTTGGGTCTAGGCCACGACCGCCCCAAGGAGCGACGGCTTGGGGTGGGGTCAGGGAACAGACCATGTGGTCCTGCAGGCCTCTGAGCTGGGCCTGTCCTTGGGTTTTTTTCTTGCACCAGTACTGCGGGATCAACAGGATTGGAAGGCATTAGGAAGTGGGGCTGGTGGATGCGAGTTTCTCTGGACAAATGTCTGAGTTTTCCCAGCAAATCCAAAGGTGGGAGACGTGGGTGGATATAAAGCCAGGAGGAGGACTTGAAAGGAGGGGCGTGGGTTGTTCCTGAGAGGGAGAACCTCCAAAAACAGGCCAGAGAGATGGCCGGCTGGACAGTGATGGGTTAAAGACACAACAGACAGAGCAGGAAGTTTTCCCTGGGTGGCGGAAGCGAGAAGAAGCAACACGTGGCCACACAGAGTCTACAGAAGCTGAAACACTCACTGCTGTTGGAGACTGCTCCTTTGGCACTAGGGAAAGTCAGCCTCTTTGCGATACAAGGCAGGATGCTGAGCCGAGATACGGCCCTGGGGGCAGCCAGGTGGCCCCTGGCATGGGAAGACCAGACGCCAGACGTCCCTGGCACCTAGCACCAACTGTAGGTGCTAGAGAGCAGGACAGCAGGTCTGCACCAGGAGTCTACCAAGCTGCAGGGAGCCCCGACGGCAACGGGCAGCAGGCAAGCAGGACAAGCAGGGGAAAGCGGAGGGACGGGGGACCTCTGCATTATCCCTGTATTCACTGGGCTGCCCAGCTGCAAGTAGAACGTGTGTGACTGAAGACCGCCTCAGTCGTAAGGATCTCTATGGAGGCAGCTCTGGGGCTAAATCGGCAGCTTAATGATGTCACGGTGGACGTTTTCTGTCCCTCTCTTGCGCCCTCTCAGTCTGCTTGGCTTTTTGTCCCTTGGCTTGCTGCCTCATGATCTCAAATGGCTACTGCAGTTCCAGCATCACACCCACACGTAAAAGCAGAAAGCGGAGAGTATAAGCTTTTTCTTCTCATGAGGCCCTTTTAACTTGAGCATCGAAACGCTTCTCAGGAAATTACCTCTCTATCTCACTGGAGTGGGTAACATGGCTGGGATTGTTCCTCAGGAGGCTGGGAAAGCGACTTTTTGGCCTCTAGGAGGGAGGAAAACAAGAGAAAAGAGTCTTGACCTTGGCTTTTGAGTGGCCAGCCACAGCAAACGCCCCAGATCCCAAGATCAGGTGTTGTGCGGCAGAAGGGAGAGCATTAGATTGTGAACATGCGGCTGTCGCCTGCCTCTGAGCCCATGAAGTTATCTCCAGGGTGACAGGTTGGATTTACTTGTGCTCTTTTTCTGCTCTATTTTTCTAAACATTTCATTAAAATGCAGCAGGAAGCCAGAGAGGCCGTGACACCGAGACTATTATAGGAAGTGGCAATTTTATTTATGCCAGCGGACTCAGCAGGCTAACACTCCCAGGCCGAGCCCCCCAGAGAGGGAGAAGAGGGGTCTTATACCTTTGTTTAGGTAAGGGAGGGGGGTCGTGTTGGGTGGTCACTCATTTTCTTTGGGATCTACAAGGTTGCACTCTGCAAAACCAGATCTTTCAAAGAACAAATGGTCTCCAGGAAACGCATGGCAAGCAGGGTTGTAAACTGTCAACTCCAAAAGAGGGGCTTTGGATGAGTCTGCAAATTAGCGACCCGGTTGCACTTCCACGAGAGCCGGCAGTCCTTGGCTGCTTGGCTTTTCTCAAACAAAGCCGGTCTGGCGGGTTTCCAGAGCCTGTCGATTGATTTTCAGAAGGCATACTTTTAACTGCTGCCAGCCCCCTCTCTGCCACAAAAATCTAAAAATTGTATCATTAAAATTGATTTTATTA
>CAUYQG010097731.1:0-11204 GCA_963574415.1 Tarsius wallacei
TAACTTGACTTCCTCTTTTCCTATTTGGATATCCCTGATTTTCTTCTTTTGTCTAATTGCCTGAGCTAGGACTTCCAACACAATATTTAACAAGAGGGATGAGAGTGGGCAGCCTTGTCTTGTTCCAGTTTTCAGGGAAAATGATTACCATTTCTGACCACTTAGCAATATGTTAGTTGTGGGTTTGTCGTAGATGGCACTTATTATTTTCAGGTATGTTCCTTCTATACCTAGGTTTTTGAGGGTTTTCATCAAGAAACGATGCTGGATTTTATCAAAAACTTTTTCTGCATCTAATGAGATAATCATGTGGTTTTTATTTTCACAAGTGTTGATGTATTTAATGACATTTGTGGACTTGCGAAAGTTGTACCAGCTGCATCCTGGGGATGAAGCCTACTTGGTCATGGTGGATGATTTTTGAATGTGTTTTTGGATCCAGTTTGCTAGAATCTTGTTTAGGATTTTTGCATTTATGTTCATAAGGGATATTAGACTATAGTTCTCTTTCTTTGTTGGATCTTTACCCTATTTGGATATCAGTATAATGTTAGCTTTGTAAAATGACTTGGGAAGAATTCCATCTTTCTTAATTGCCTGGAATATTTTCTTTTTCTTCTTTTTTTTTTTTTTTGAGTTGGAGTCTCACTCAGTCACCCAGACTGGGGTGCAGTGGCCGCTCCGGGTCACCGCAGCCTTGACCTGCTGGGCTCTGGCGATCCTTCTGCCTCAGCCTTCCAAGTAGCTGGAACTACAGGTATGTGCTACCACACCCTGCTAATTTTTTTGATTTATTGTAGAGATGAGGTCTCACCAAGTTGCCCAGGCTGGTCTTGAACCCTCGGGCTCAGGCAATCCACTCACCTTAGCCTCCCAAGGTGCAGGATTACAGGCTGAGCCACCGAGCCCAGCTGGACTGGAATATTTTCAATAGGATTGGTATCAGCTCTTCCTTGTACGTTTTGTAGAATTCTACTGGAAAGCCATCCAGTCCAGGGCTTTTGTTTGTAGGCATTTTTTGTATGAGAGAGTCAATTTCCTGGGTTGTTATTGGACTATTTAGTGTCTCAATGTCTTCTTGTTTTAACCTGGGGAGGTTGTGTGATATCTGAAAATCCTTCATTTCATCCAGGTTTTCAAGTTTGTTTCCATATAGGTGTACATAGTAATCTGTGATTGTCTATTGTATTTCTTCGGAGTCAGTTGTAATTTGATCTTTTGTATTTCTGATTGTGTTTATTTGGGCTTTTTCTCTCTTTTTCTTGGTCATTCTGGCTAGGGGTCCATCAATCTTGTTACTTCTTTCAAAGAATCAGCTTTTTGTTTTGCTGATGTTTTCTATGATACTTTTGTCTTCTATATCCTGTATTTGGGCTCTTATTTTTGTGATTTGGATTCTTCTACTAAAGTTGGGGTTTGGGGGTCTTCTCTTTTTAGCTCCCTTAGGTTATTTATTAGGCTCTCCACTTGTGATCTCTCCGTTTTCTTGATGTGTGCTCGTAGAAATATTAATTCCCCTCTTAAAACTGATTTCATGGCATCCCAGAGGTTTTGATAAAGGTTTCTTTATTTTCATTTGTTTCCAGGAATCTTTTAATTTCTTCTTTGATTTCAGTGTTGACCCAGTCATTGTTCAGCATCATGCTGTCTAGTGTCCATGACTTTGTGGGCTTTGGGAAATGTTGTTCGTTTGATATTTTTATTCCACTGTGGTCAGGGAATGCATGGCAAGATTTCAACCTTATGGAACTTTTTTATGCTTGATTTATGGCCAAGGATGTGATCGATCCTGGAGTATGTTCCATGTAGTGATGAGTAGAATGTGTATTCTGTGGTTGCTGGGTGGAATCATCTGTAGGTATCCACTAAGTCCATTTGGTCAAGTGTCCAGTTTAGGTTTTGAATCTCCTTGTTGATTTTTTGCCTTGATAATCTATCTAGAGCTGTCAGTGGGATATTTAAGTCCCCTGTTATAATAGTGTTAGAGTCAATGTATTTTTTTAGTTTATTTAGTAGTTGCTTTATAAATACTGGTGCTCCTCTGTTGGGAGCATATATGTTTAGGATGGATATTTCTTGCTGATGGATTGAACCTTTTATCATTATGTGGTGTCCTTTTGCATCTTTTAAAATTTTTGATAGCTTAAAGGTTGTTTTAACGCTCTGATATTAAGATTGCAACTCCTGCCTTCTTTTGTGATCCATGCCTGGGAACTCATTTTCCATCCTTTAACTTTGAGTCTATGTGTGTCCCTTGTAGTGAGATAAGTCTCCTGGATGCAGCAAATAATGGGGGCATGGTTTCTTATCCAGTCCACCATTCTGTGTCTTTTCAGTGGTACGTTTAGTCCATTCACATTCAGGCTGATTATTGAAATGTGATTGTTAATTGCTGTCATGAGGTTCTTATAAAGTTTTTTTGTTTGTTTGTTGACTTTTTTTCTTTTGGATTTGGGGTTAATGTATGTGTGTGTTTTCTAGTTTCTTGTGCTGTATTCTCTGTCAATTCTGTGCTCTGCTGTTCTTTTGGGTAGTGTGTGGTCATTTCTTTTCTTTCTTTCTTTCTTTCTTTTTTCTTTCTTTCTTTCTTCTGTGCTTAATACTTATTTAAGTGTCTCTTGTAGAGTTGGTCTGGAAGTTGCATAATCTCTTAGAGATTGAATGTCTGGGAAGGATTTTAATTCTCCAGCACTGATGAAACTGAGCTTGGCTGATAGGAAGTTCTTGGTTGAAATTGTTTTTCTTTGAAATTGTTTTTGTTTGACTTTGAATATAGGGCTCCAGTCCCTTCTTGGTTGTGATGTTTCTGCCGATAGGTCTGCTGCTATTCTGATTGGTTCCCCAGTAGGTAGTCTGACCTTTCTCTCTTGCTGTCTTTAGTATTTTTTCTTTTGTGCCTACTTTGTGTAGGCAAATTTCTATGTGTGTAGGGGTTTGTCTTCTCATTTGATGTCTTGTGAGAGTTCTCTGTATCTCTTGTGCTTGACTGGTCATATCTCTGGTGAGATGGAGAAAGTTTTCTTGGATTGCCTATTGGAATACTTGTTCCAAGTTGTTTTCATTTTCCCTTTCTTCTGGGATACCAATCTGGCATAGGTTCAGCCTCTTGATATAATTGCACATCTTTTGTAGGCTTTTTTCTTTCTCTCTGAGTCTTCTTTCTATGTTTTTTACAGATCATGTTAATTCCATGTTCTGGTCTTCAAGTTCTGAGATTCTTTCTTCAGCTGGATTAATTCCACTTTCCATGCTTGTCATCTTGTTATTTATTTCCTTGATGAAATTTTTTATTGCCAGAATCTCTGTTACAAGTTCTTTCAGCATTGCATCTTGTCTTTCTTGAGTCTTATTCACCTTTCTACCCATTCCCTAATCCCTGTCATATTCTGGGGCCAGTTGTTGGTGACTTTCATTGCTTTGGCACCAATATCTGATTTCTCAGGAGTTTTGTCTTTGGTAGACTTGGAAATGCCTGAGGCCTTCCTTTGACTTTTCCTCATTTTTGACAGATTTTGTTATTTTCATTAGTTCTATTATTCAGTGTCAGTGGGAGAGGCTTCACTTTCTGATGTTTGCTTAGTTCTTTATTCTTTCCTGATCCAGGCTCTGGATTTGTTCTATTTTAAAATAAGATGGTGGATGGGAAACTTTGTTGTCTCTTGTAGTTTTTGAAATCCAAGTAAAGTGGGGGATGGGGTGCTAGGAGTCAGATGTTACTTGCAAATTAAAATGTTCACTTATTGTGGTGTGTGTTCCCTGAGATCCACTCCCCACTACCACTCTATATGAAGATGCAAAGCAGAAACCAACACACACTACAAAACAATCTGGACTAACAACAAAACAAAACAAAACAAACCATCACAAAAAAAACAAAAACAAGAAAACTAAACACACACACACACACACACACACACACACACACATCTAGTACAAAGTGAATAGAGAAGAAAGACAAAAAAACCGAAGGGAGGAGAATAAGGAAAAAAAAGTGGGGGGGGCATTCAGGTGGAACCCTCACACATATATGGACACACCACTTAAACTACAAAAAAAGAATATAAAAAACCCAGAAGAACAACAGAGCAAAACCCAACAGAAAATCAAAAGATGAACACTCAACCATTCACATACACATAAACAGAGAATGACAAATAAAAGAAGAAAGAAACAGAAAAAGAAAAGAAAAAAAACCAGGGGGATGCAGAGCAAAGTCTCACATACACATTCATGCACAAAGGAAGAATATTTTTAAAATAGATGAACTAACAGCCAAAAAATTTTTAAAATTAAAAAATAACTGAAAATTTGAAAAAAAAAACCAAACAGAACAAAGCAAAAAACAAAAACAGACACAAGAAAACCTGTCCTCTTGTGGCAGGCTCTGTAGTTGTTCCTCCAATCAGATCTCTCCTGCAGAGCCACCTCTTTGACTCTCTCCTCAGGGAGTGGAGCAGGGAAGGAAGAGGGGCAGCGAGGTGGGTGGGGGCTGTGGTCCTCCTCCCCCACTCTCCTATGGTCAGGGAGATCTCTGGTGGGGATGGACAGGATAGTCTCTTCCCCAGGTATGAACTCTCACGAGGTTGTCCCAGCCAGGCTTATCCTGGAATGGGGTTCTTCTATTGAGACAGATGTCCAGGCTCCCGTCTGGGTTTGTCCCTCTCAGTAGTGACCCAACTGTGTGGGTCTGTCATTCAGAGGGTTGCTGTGGAGGAGGGTGTTTTGGTCAGCCCCAGACTCATCTCTTTGGAGTTCTTCCTCATCCTTTTCTGGCCACACCCTTTGTCCCACAACTGGATCAGGGTAAGGGGTGGGGCGTCTGGAACTCAGCACTTGTCAGGTCTTTCTGAAGTTTGTGTTCTCAGGATATTTCCTCTGGACCATGATCCAGCCGTGAGCAGTTGATCTGCCATTCACAGAGATTGGATCTCTGGACTCTGTCTGCAGCCCCTTCTAGCTCCCTACCAGGTGCTGAACCTGTGAGGCAAAGCCGGAGCAGTCTGTCTCCTACTTCAATGGTGAGGGAGTGCCTGGGGCAATAGTTTGTCCCTGCCACTTAGGCAACAAGTTGGAGGTTGTGGGAGCTGGGTGGGTCAATGCAAATCTCTGCCTGGAAAATGGCTTTGGTGGGCAGCACCTCACCAAGCATGGACTCCTCTCAGGATTCCCCGATGCTCTTTCTCCAATAATCTGATTCTGTTCTCCAGTGGATACAGTATGACAGGTGATGGTGTGCGCCTGGTGTCAGAAGCTGGGAATCAGCTGGATTCAGCAGGCTTTTCTCAGGGGCGTTCTCACAGGCAGCAGACGTTTCTTCATGCAATCTTGTGAGCTGTGCTCTGATTTCAGGGCAGTAGGGGCTTGCAGTTGCCCTCGGAGGGGGGACCCAGGTGCATGCACCCATGTCTCTTCAGATAGACTTTCACACTCCCACCAGTGCCCACCTACCCACACAGAGAGTCTTTATTGACACTTGCCTCCACAGAGAGTCTTCCAGCATGACCTTTCAGCCACCATCTCAAGCTCCACTAGAGCCCTCTATGAGTTTTACACATGCCCGCTTATCCTTTTGCTTTCTATTATGAGTTGAGGCAGCATGACACCCTCACCAGGTGGGCTGCCCAATCTTGGACTTTCTAGTCATCAAAATTGTGAGCTAGGTACTTCTTTTCTTTGTGTATTACCTAGTCTCAGAGGTCCCATTATAAAAGAAAATAAACTAAGGGCAGTAAAATTTTGACTGTTGACTTTATAAAGAACAAACTTTCAGTGTATTTGTATTGGTTATATTGTATTGTGTTTTAGATTCAAGGGATACATTTGCAGGTTGTTTATGTGGGTATATTGTGGGTTGGTGAAGTCTGAGCTTGTATTGAGCCAACTCTGCTTGCCCAAGTGGTGAGCATGGCAATGGCTGGTTTCTCAAAATTTTCTCCCTTCTCATTCTCTCTCTTTTGGAGTCTCCAGTGTCTATTTTTTCTATCCTAATGCCCATGTGTCTCTGTTGTTTAGCTCACACTTATAAGTGGGAGTATGCAGTATTAGGTTTTGTTTCTGAGTTAATTCCCTTAGATTAATGACTTCAGCTGCATCAATATTACTGCAAAGCACATGATTTTGTTCTTTTTTATGGCTGCGTACTATTCCATGGTGTTTGTGTATGACTTTTTAAATTCATTCCATTGAGCCTACTCAATGGGCACCGAGGTTGGCTTCATAGTTTTGCTACTGTTGAGTAGTGTTGCAATAAACATACAAGTGCAGAAGGCTTTTTGGAACAATGATTCATGCTCCTTTGGATATATGCTTAGTAGTGGGATTCCTGGGTCGAATGGTGCATCTGTTTTTAGTTCTTTGAGAAATATTGAAACTGGTTTTCACAGGGGCTGAACTAGCTTAAATTTCCACCAACAGCATATGAACACCCCCTTTTCTCAGCAACCTAAGCAATATCTGTTGTTTTTGACATGTTATTAGTAATATCTATCCTAACTTGTGTCCCACTGTGGTTTTGATTTGCATTTCTCTGATAATTAGTGATGTTGATAAATTTTTCATATGCTTGTTGACCACTTGTATTTTTATTTTGAGAAATGTCTGTTCATGTCCTTTGCCCACTTTTTAATGGAGTTATTTGGGTTTTTTGTTGTTGATTAATTTAAATTTCTTATAGATCCTGGATATTAGTCCCTTGCAGGATGCATTTTTTTAAAAGTTATATTCAACTATCAAAAGTTAAGTAATATGTGCTCCATACTACGTTAAGTAATTTACAGGCATAGTTTTATTTATTTCTCAAAAGGAACATTTAATAAATGTATGTAAACAATTATATAAAAGTGATATTGAAACTTAGAAGAAGGTTAAAAGACACATGTCATCAGTAGATTCTATTCTGTAGTACTATAAATCAAAGTTGCTAAGGCACATATTACCTGACAATGATTAAAACCATGTTTACAGAAATTCTGATTAAAATTGGTTATTGTTGTTCTTTGTTACTTTACTGGATCTATAGAAAACTGAAATCAACCAAAGAAATAAGTAAATGTTTTTATAGAAAAGCTGGAAAACATTGTGTTTTCTCTTTAATGATAACATGCTAGATTATAATTGCTTTTGTGTTTTGTTTATTTAGTTTTTTGTTTCATTGTCTATCAATGGATTGATTATAAAATAGGTCGTATGAATCAAGTCCAGAGTGGAAAAAAATTGTGTCTGTAGTGGAGAAGAGACAAAATACTGAAAAATATTTAGATGCTGAAAAATATTTAGAGAGAGAGAGATAGGAAAGAAAATGAAACAGCTGAGCTAATTAAACATATATATTTTATCTCTTTGCACTAAGTTATTTTTAGATACAATTGGTTAAACTACAGCCAACAAACAAATTCCAGTTTGCTCTAGTCTTTTTTGTTAAATAACATTGTATCAGAATACTGCCACACTCATTCATTTTCACATAGTCTATAGCTGCTTTGAACTACAGAAGTGTTGAGTAGTTCCCACACAAACTATGTGACCTAGAACTATTTTAAAAGAATGTTCCTGTTTTATATCATATTAGAAAATATCTTTCCTATTAAAATAATTTACAGATAGACAAATAACATTCATTGAGGCTAACTGACATACCCATTATACAAATTTAATAGCTAAAATTTTTTTTCGGATTTTTTGTATAAAAGATTACATAAAAATCTTAAATGAAACTGAAATTACCTAAATACAGAGTCTCATAAAAAATATAAGTAGTCACAAAGAATAAAAAGAAAATTTTAAAAGGGAAAACCTTGGTGTACATTTCTATAATAGCTTTTAAGTACTGTATCTTTTGGAATAAAAATAAATTTGTGCTAATTTATACAACTAGTTCTAAAATGTCTCAAAGACATATAGAGCTAAATGACTTCAATCTAAATATATGAAATTAAATAACATTTTAAAAAGTCAAAGATGAATATAGTTTTTTGTTTCATTTTCTTTAGCCTATCTAAATCATTTAAGAGAATTTGCAACCAAAGTTTCACACTCAGTTTTATTTTTCTTTCTCCATCATTAAAGAATAAACATAATGAATCACAAGATGACATTCTGTGACATGTTGTGAAAATATACAAGTTTTGATAGTAAATACAGTCTAAATCAACAGAAAATAAGTTAGTGTTTTAGAAAATAATAAATTAGTATTTAATCCATTATATCACAAAATAAGATGATTGAAAATACAAACTAGAGTATAAGTTGATGATTAATATACAGCTTGAAAATAAATTTTGACTTTATATGAACTTTTTATTACCTTGTTTATAATATTGTAGTTCCCCTATAATGTTGACAGATAAAATATAATATAGCTAGTTAAGTTTCAATTTAGGTATACAACAACTTTATTAGTACAAATACCTAAGTCCCCAAAATATACATAGTGTATAGTCATACTAAAAGAACAAACAAAGTATTGTTTATCTGAAATTCAAATTTTACTGGCCTTCTTATATATTTATTTATTGTAACCTGAAAACGCTATATTTTTTGCCCAATTCTGTTGGTATACTTCAGCAGTAATATCTTGTATTATTATTTACCCGCAATTTAGCTCCAGTATTCCTAAGTAGCATATGTTTGAAAGAAAATGAATGTTCAGTTGTAAAATTTATTTTATTAATAATTTTAATAATGTACTGGTTTATCAAGAGAAGCACTTGTTTTCAAGTCAAAGTTGTAATGAAGGAGACCGTATAGTAAAAACATACAGCATTGCTTTCCTCTTTGTTTTTAGAAGTTTATGAAGTTCTACTTAACTGCAGCAGATTTAGAATGAAAAATTGAAAACATTAAAAAAACAAACAAATCAATAAATAAGAGGATTTTTGATATTAATAATTTGGCTGAAGACTATAAAGTTGAATAATGGAATAGAGGCTCTCTGGAAGTGTCTATTTGCAAGCAACTGAAGCTGTCTCTCATTTAGAGGAAAAATGTATGTAGATGTCGAATGACTCAAATAATTTTCTGAGAATCTTGCAGAAACGGATTCAGAAAATGTGACAGAAATGAAGAATGATACTATGCAGCCAGAAATACAGCCAAGGTGAAAAAATACTGAACTAGTGCCCTATCCACAGGGTGCTGACTAAAAAAATGACAGCAGTACTGAATCAGCTGACATTGTCTACCCTGGAAACTATGGTTTTGCTGTTTCCACTGAATCTTTCAGAACACATTTTGCATTTTTCTAAGTCACTAGATGATTTGATTCAAAGGGAATGAATCTAATTAGCTGAGATTACATGAGTGCTGACTGCAAGGGAACTTGAGGACATAAACATTTTGAATCTCTAGTTATTATACTAAGAGGTAGACTCTATCTTCTAGGAAGAAAAAGGAATTTCAAAAAATCACTAAGCCATTTCAGATTTTGAATAGACAAAGACAGAAGAAATGTGATGGGGTGGGGAGAAGAAGATGAGAGGGAAAGAGAGAAGACGTGAGGAAGAGGGGAAGGAGGAAGAAGGAAAGGAAAAATATGGTGCTTAGATGGATAAGAACACCTGAAAGATTTGAGATGAGACCACATTGATAAGTAGAAAGGAACCATTAAAATCCTTCACGTAATTGCTTTGCTCAAATCTTGAGCAGAAAAAGCAAAAGACCTGAGGTGGAAATAAATTTGGTGTGTTTAAATAATGGGAAAACAAGATGGTTATTATGCCTCAGGCCCAAAGAGTTGACATTAACCCTCTTGTGGGTGACAAGACTGGTGAGACTCTGACTCTTCAGAGTCTTGTATGTCGCAGTAAAACTTTGAAATTTATTTAATACATGTTATTATTACATATGTTGTTGTTCTGTTGTTTTTTATCTCTGTTTTGTTTGTCTTTTACTTCTTTTTTTGTAAAAGGAGGGTTTTAAATGATGTAGCTTTAAAATAGCTCTACTGGAAATTCACCTGGAAACAAGAGTAGAAAGAGGTAGATTAATTAGGTGACTTTTGAAATATTTGGAAGGAAGCATGAGTATATAGTGGTTTGAATTGGGGTAACCTTTTGAAACAATGAGATGTGGATTACCTTATTAAAGAGGCTGAAGAAGTGCCTGGAATCTAGATACATTTGAAGTTTGTCTTCGGTAATTATATCGATAACACATATTCTAAATTAAGGTTGAGAATTCTGGAATTGCAGCATGTTTGGAGGGGATAGGACAACATGTTTTGGGAACCATAAGTTTGACATGTATATACAGACATTCAAGGGGATATGCAGATTTAGTAGCTGAATATATAAATTAGGAATCAAATAAGAAATAAAGCTATATATTTCAATATTTGATAGGTTGAAATATTTTTATATATTTTACTTACAGTCATCATTTTGGGTAAGAATATGAGTAAAGAAGAGACACGTTCTCTTCAACATTTAAAGGCCAGTTAAAAGCATATCCAACATATGGTACTTATCAAAAAGAGTGAAGCTGGTGAGCAACAATTAAGCCAAGAAAAGGAAGTATTTTAAGACAGAAGTAGTAAATGGTTGTGGCAAAGGCATCTGGAAGACTGAAGAAGATGCCAGTATTGTTTATCCACAAGATTTTGACACTGTAATATGCTGGTTATTTTGTAAGAACATTAAGGGAAGATATGTAAATTTTAAAAGACTACTCAGATAAATTGAGGAGGAAAATTTGCAGGAAATTCTTTGTTTATCTACATGGTCTCAAAATATAAGACCTCTGTTTATCAAAAAATGTGGCATTGTTAATTATATGTATTTAGTTTACATAGCATGCTAGGATGTATAATTCTATTTTCATATTCAGACAATGCTATGATGCAGCTAGGACACATGCAGAAAAAATTCACACACTTTATATTTTAAAAAATAAATTCGAAGAGTAATGTGATCTACCTTACTTTTCACATCCCAGTAAATGGTTGAGCAAAATTTCAGCTTAGTGTTGTTTTTCTACATCTAATATTATTTTTTAAACACAATGCCTATAGCTCTTTATATACATATATACAAATGTAAATATTTAGGTTATTATGCTAACGATGCACTATCTTTTTTTTTTTTTTATTGTGATATTAAGGGGTACATTTAAGGGTTAGGTACACAAATATGTCTCATTCAGGCACCCTTGTTTGTAAGAAATGTCCCCCCATCCCCAGACAGGTATTTACTGCCATTAATTGCTTCCCC
>CAUYQG010097738.1:0-22131 GCA_963574415.1 Tarsius wallacei
TAGTTGCTGGTGTTACTGCATTGGTTATGCTGATTGTAACAGCCACCACTTTAGCAATAGCTTTGACTCAAGAAATCCACACTGCTTAGTACATGGAAAATCTGGCTAAGAATATTCCCACTGCTCTATTCAGCCAAGAAGCCACTGATGTTAAATTGGAGGCGTGACTCAACGCACTGGAACAAACAGTCCTGGTTCTTGGAGACCAGGTTGCTGCTTTAAAGACTCAGGTTATGTTAAGATGTCATGCAGAGTTCCAATGAATTTGTATAACCTCTAAGCCTTATAATGGTTCTGAATGGCATTGGGACCTGGTCAGAAATCATTTGCTGGGAATTTGGTCCTCTAATAATGTTTCTTTAAATATTGCTCGATTGCATCAAGATATTGTAAAAATTTCTACAGCTGGGTCACCTTTATTGCCTGCTAGCTCACTGGCTAATGATATTCTTGACAAAATTAAGCAATTGGTATCATCACATAGCCTGTGATCTACAGTATATTCCTTAATAACATTGGGAGTGCTGATTTTAATTTTACTCTTTTGTCTCTCAGTCTACATTCAGGCAAGAGGATGAGCCATCAGACAGCTTCAAATAGAAGTCCATAAACTGTGCTTAAAAGAAAAGGAAAAGGAGGAGATGAAGGAAACCAAGAGCACAAGCTGATAGTCCTTGTGTTCTTTGTTTATGTTCAAGGAACTAAGCCTACATTTCCTTTTTCTCTCCTGGCCTTTTGGTTGCATTTCTATGGATAGCCAAGTGGTGCCAAGTCTGGCCAGGAACCTGCTCATCCTAAGTGATTGCCCTGCTTAGCAAAGATGTTAAGATATGCATAGTTTAGTCATTGATACTTACCCTGCTTGTGTGATTTAGCTCAGACATTAACATATCCTGCTTGTATGGTTTCAGCCTTCCTTTGTGAGATTTTTGTCCTATATAAGAGGCATGCTGTAAAATAAATTTGCTCTCTCTTGCCCCTTGCTACCTGAGAGGGAGTCCTCCCAATCCCGCTGTTTCTCTGTCTCTTTCTTTTCTCATTCCTTTCCCCCAACTCAGGGCCTTATCAGCGGAGGCTGGACCCCTGCAGATAAACAAGATTGATGGGCCCCAGCCAGATTGACCAAGAAAAAGAGATAAAAACCCAAATAAACATAATCAGAAATACAAAAGATCAAATCACAGTGGACCCTGAAGAAATATAAAAGATTATCAGAGATTACTATGCACGCCTGTATGGAAACAAAATCAAAAACCTAAATGAAATGGAGGACTTCCTGATATTATACACCCTCCCAAGGTTGAAACAAGAAGAAATTGAGATATTAAACAGACCAATAACAACCGAAGAAATCAACTCCTTCATTAAAAAAAAAAAAGTCCTGGACCAGACGGCTTTCCAGTGAAGCTCTACAAAACATACAAGGCGGAGCTGTTACCAATCCTATTGAAAGAATTTCAAGCAATTGAGAAAAATGGAACTCTCCCCAAATCACTTTATGAAGTTAACATCACACTGATGTCAAAACCAGGCAAATATCCAACAAAGAGAGAGAACAACAGGCCAGTATCCCTGATGAACACAGATGCAAACATAATCAAGAAGATTCTGGCAAGTCGGATCTAACAACACATCTCAAAAATCATCCATCATGAAGTAGGCTTCATTTCTGAGATGCAGGGCTGGTTCAATATTTGCAAGACCAATAATGTAATTAAATACATCAACAGATGTAAAAATAGGAATTATATGATTATACCATTAGATACAGAAAAAACTTGATAAAATCCAGAATCTTTTTTGATAAAAACCCTTGAACACCTAGGCATAGAGGGAACATACCTCAAAATAGTAAGCACCATCTATGATAAACTCACAACCAGAATATTGCTAAATGGACAAAAATTGGAAGCATTTCCCCTGAAAACTGGAACAAGACAAGGCTTCCCACTTTCACCCCTCCTGTTCAACATAGTGTTGGAGCATTCAGCTAAGAATGCTTGTCCTAGCTAGAGCATTCAGACAAGAGAAAGAAATCAGGGGTATCCAAATAGGAAAAGAGGAAATCAATTTATCCCCTTTTGCTGATGTATTTCTTAAACACCTGGTTAGGCTGAACTTTTTCCATATTTCAGTGACCATTTTTTTCTTCTTTTGTCAATTGCTTTTTCATTTCCATTCAAAAATACTTATTGAATACATAATAGGTATCAGATAAATTACTTATTTATATCTCTTTTCAATCCATCCATGTTAATGTTTCAACCTGTTTTACTAATTTGTATCAAGTCTTTATATATTAAAGACATTACTGTTCCTGGCATATGTCTTTTTCCAGTTTTTGCTTGTCTTTTATGATTTTGTCTTCCTTTCTTATGTACAGAGAGTTTATACTTTAAAGTAATCAAAATACTAAAACTTCCTGGTGTGTGTGTGTATGGATGTCTTTATACTTAGAAATGTCTTTTTCATAAATGAAGGAATAAAATAAAGCAAGATATTTAGAATCATTACTGTTGCTGGGATCTCCAAGATTCTATTATTAAATTCTGGAGACTAGTGTGGCAATGATTATTTGGAAAGTAGTTCAAACATTATTACAACCGAATCTAAAAGTGGTTGATTTCTGATAACTTGATGGAGTCTAATATTGGCCTAATTAATATCACAAATGAGTCCATATCACATTGTTGCAACCATAATTACATTTGGGAAAATATCTTTACTTCATCAAAATCCCTCTGGCAGCTTCATTTAACTCCAAATAAAGTAAAAACATGGAAGAGAATAAAATCACATTTATAGCATTGTTGATTATAGAAACTATGCATTTTAACTTGCAATTCTCAGTAAAATCTGTACATAATGTGAAAGCCACTATCCAGAAAGGGTTTTTTGACCATTACCATAGGTTCTGTTATCCTGCAACACCATATTGTGTCTCCTCACTCCTCTTTCAAGTCACTTGCAGAAATGGTAATTATTTAGAGATTTGTGGAATTGCTGGTTTAATGTTGGCCTCTGCTAAACCAGAAACTCTGCCAGGGGCACTTATTTTACTGATCACTATATCCCCAGAACCTAAATAATGCTGGAAGATCAATACATGAGCAAATGGGTTTTTTTTCTGTGCAGTCATGACTCTCCATTCTACATTTTGAGGTACGTGGAAGGAAAAAGCAAAAGGGAGATTGACAGTTTACTCTTCTGCTTTACTTGAAGGAAAAAGAAGAAAGAATGAAACACCTTTGTGCACTGTCACTGTAACTGGCAGGAACTCTAATTAGACAGGGGTTGTAAAAAAGGCACAATCTAAGACCCTGGGTCAAATCTAGCCATGCTCACTTATTTGCACATTGTCTGTGATTGCTTTCTGGCCATCTGTAGAGTTGAGTAGTTCGTCTGGTCCACAAAGCTTAAAACATATATTATGTATTACCTGGCTTTTTTCAAAAAGTTTGCTGACCCTGCATTTGACAAGTGAGTATACTCAGTGTCATGATTCCCAAGACACATTGGCATTACTTTTTCATTCCTATTTTTTTTTTTTTAGTGCATAGAAGAAATCCATAATTCTATGGCTTGAACCCATTGTGAGCCTATCTAATGAACGGGTCAGCACTAATGTGCCAGCCCAGGATGCTGCTGACCTAGGGAGCCTAGGGACAAACCTAACGAACTCCTTCCTGAATCAGGAAAGAAAGGGTAACTCTATATAAGGAAGTTAATTTAGCACAGTCTAACAGTGTCCAGCAATAAATGTCCAAAGGTCAAAGTTTGATATACTGAATTTCTGATTATTTTAATGTGACAATGCCTATCTCTTATAGAAATGTGTTGTTCATGACATCTAGAGATCTTGACAAGGCCAATCGTCCTTGTTCTCAAAATAAAGCTTTCTATTTGCTAATACCAGGGTCCTGTCTGCTACACATAAGGGGTTATCCTTTAGGCCTCAGAGACATTTACAGTTCCAGTTCTAAACACCAGGAATTTTCCCATGCAGGAGACTTTCTCCCCCATGTTTCTCCTCAATCTCCTAAATATACCCTCTGAACCTACTAAAACTCTACATTTTGTTAAGAATTTTAAATAACTGTGCCTGATGCCAAACATCAAGATAGGATAGCAGAATTGTGAGTTGTGAGATGGTACCACAGTGTCACCACTGAAAACATAACCAGGATGACTGATGTGGTGTTTATAAATATAAGAAACCAGGTCAAAAAAAAAAAAAAAAAAAAAAGGAAAGAAAGAAAGAAAGAAAAAAACAACTCTAAACTAAGTAACTCTCCTTTAGCTATGCTTTGATACCTAAGCACTGATGCTAAACTCTGATAGACTGAGGTTGGGTTGAGTGGCTGAGGTTGGAGATCCAAGGCTGTTTTCCTTCTCCCTGTTGAAAGCTGTATCTTAGCTGATTCAATACAACCTAATGTCCCTTCAGCCTGCAACACAGTTCTAGAGGAAATGAATTTAGGGAGAGACAGAGAGCAGGAGAAGTCCTGTGCTTGTCTGGAACTCAGCATAGCACAAGTATATGGAGTGGGGATGTCAGAGAAGAAAGCTCAGGAAGAACATGGCCCTGGAGCATTCTGAATAGTGGGTACCAGATCAGGTTCCTATTCAGGCCACTGACTATAGGGGGAAAAAAGAGAGAGAGAGAATAAGTTCCTCCTGACTTTCTTGTGCCCAGCAATTCTATCCACTAGAAACAAGGCCCAGCGTGGATCCTGGAACCTGGTTTTTGAAATCAGCACTTCTCTTCCTTGATGAACAGATATGCAGAGGAGTTAAAGAGACAACTTTCCCTTCCTTAGATGCCCATGCTATTTGACAAAAAAAAGGTTGTTTCATTGGACTACAGTTGCAAAGGGTAGACATAAAAGGAACTGGGGCTTGATTTCCATCTACTACTCACAGGGACCTCATGGGGAAGGAGAGCTCACCAAAGACAGAATTCAGATGCTCCTGGACATCTGGGACAAGTGCTGTGTTTGCAACATCAGTTTAAGTGGGAGGAAAGTAGGACACAGGACTAGAAAATCTCTAAGAACCTTGCTCACTCTAATTCTTTGGTAACTGAAAGGCAAGTAAAGATAAGGAAATGACTTTAGAGGCAGGCACACTGAAGGGTGAGGCATATTCACTGAGAAATTGAACACAAAGGAGGAGGAAAAGTCACAAAAAATCAGGAACTCAAAAATCAGAGCAGCTTATGGCCATGGAGTATAGAACCTCATATATTTAAGTAAACCCTCTGGGTCAAGGCATCAGAAAAATGAAGAGCTGTATTCAGAAAACCTGACTTAAGGAGGGGGTGGGAGAAAATGTAGATCAGTTTGTCATCCATTTTGGGATAATTTCCATCTCAAATGGTTAAAAGTCAAAATGTTGTAGTGTTTAAAGCTAAATCTCAGTTTTGAAAAATGTAAGTGTTTCCTCCCTTAGAGGCATAACTATCATAGACAGTGGCTGCTCAAAGAGAGTCAAAAATGGGATTTACAGTGTAAATGTTCCTTATCAGCAACCAACAGCTCACCAACAGTGGACCCACAGTAATTATTTTTACCCAGGAATTTCATGATCCTTGGTAACCTTTGCCAGTATCAGGGTGCTTCTAACAAAACAAAACGAAGTCCACATAAAATAGATTTTTAAAGAAGGATGAAGAGGAAGAGGTGAGAAGGAGCTGTATATTTGCCTTACGTAGGCCAAGTTCATTCGGAGCTGCAGTTCCCCTTTTCCTTGTGCTCCAGTGGGGCACTGGGGAAATCGGGGCACGATGGCAGCATCCTCTCCTCCATCCCTGCCCCACTCTACTGGCTGCCCCACCGCATAGAACTTCTAACCAGGATGCATCCCTGTAGCGTACCTACCCCACGTTGGAAACGAAGCAGTCACATCTGTTTATTTCTTACACCAGAGAAAAGGATTTCGTTTTTAAGTACTAGAGTTAATAAATTAGAGACAATAAGAAATGGAAATAAAATGTCATTAGCTTGGAGCAGATAGGCATTAGAAGCAATCTACCCTTACTTATTCCTCACCATTTAGCTGGTCTGAGGAGCTGGAACTTCAGATGTCATTGAGAATGTTCTTCTTTCTGTTCCTATTATTTTCTACCTTTTCCCAAGGTTGGTGCTGGAATGAGTTAAGACTTTTGAAGCAATTGAGATAGGACTATTGGGGGAATTGATGTAGTTTTCTCTGTCAAGCAAGATTTTCAAAAGATCCTTGATTGGTGAAATCCTGTCGTTTATAACACACGGTATTAACACTTACCTGAAGAGGAAACAGCTGTTAGTGTAACATGGGCTAGGAACCTCCAGTCATCCTGGCTGCCCGTTCTGTCATGGGATCTTGCTGGCAGATGTCAATTGGCTTCTCTTCACAAATTTTACTTTAACAATCCCTGTAGAGATTCCTTAGCTGGGTAATTTATAATTGAGTGGAAAGATTAATTTACAATGCTTCTAGAATGACACCCACATGAAATTTACTAAAACAAATTCAGCAGAATCATGCAAAGCAAGGCAGTTGTATTAACTTTAGTTTTAATTTATAAAGATAATGTATGATTATTATAAAACATTATTTTATATATACAGAAAAATATGTAAGACTTACCTATAAGTCCACTACGCCTAGATCCACTGTTAAGATCATATATGTGGATCATATGCATATGTGTTTTATATGTAGTCTTCTATTTTGCTCTTTTTCATTCAACATTTTAGCATTTTCCCATGACAACAAACCTATTTGAAAATATGCCTGTGATTGTCAGAAACCATATGTAAACTACCATATGGAAAAGAATATAATTAAAAAAATAATTCTCTTGCTCTTAAACATCTGGAATGTTTACAAATTTATTATAAATTGGGATAAGCATCTTTGTACATTCATCTTCTTTTAAATCTATGATTATATCTTTAATCTAGGAGTGAAATTATAGAATCAATGTATATGAGTTCCTTTTTTAATTTCTTAAAATACTGTTCTAAGTTTTATTTTTTCCAGTGAGGTTTGTTAAATTGCTTTTCAGCAAGATTTGACCAATTTATATTCTCAGCCTCACTACAACTAAGAAGTACAACTTCCCTTACCTGATTATTATTGCATTCATAAATACAATAATTCTACTGGCAAAAAAATTATGTCATATTTTAAGTAGCACTCCATTGATTCACATAAAGTTTGAAAATTTGTTAAAATGATTTAGCTGTTTTTCTTTTTATATTCATTATTGGTCTTTTTAAAAATAAGCATTAGTTTTCTTAGTGACTACCCACACCAACAACTTTGTATTATGAAAAGTTTCAATCATAAAGGAAAGCAGAAAGAAAATATAATGATCAACTATATACCCATTGCCTACATTTTGCTTTATTTGCCTTATCTATTTCCATAAATTTCACAAGTTTCCCTCTACAACTCCCCACTAGTCTGAGTTCAGAGCCATCAGATGTCAAAGCTTTGTGCAGTGTTTTCCTACATAGGTATGGCCATCTCCTTCTGGGAGATCCCTGGTTGATGCCATATTTCTCCTACTCAGATTGGACTCTGGGGTGACATCTACTGCTTTCAGGTGTTTATTTTCTAATTTCATGTCAACTGAAATGTGCAGTATTCTCTGTCTCCTTCCAAGCCATAGACATGGACTCTCCATGCCCTTTTATGTTCTCAGTGTTAATTTTTCTCCTTCATTCCTTCCTTCCTTCCTTCTTTCCTTCCTTCCTCTATCTCTTCCCTCCCTCCCTTCTTTCTTTCTTTTTGGAAATTGTAACATAAGGTTAATATTTAAGCAACCATTGCCTGGGCATGGTGCCATATGCTATAGCTCAATATACTTGGGAGGCTGAAGCAGGAGGATTGCATGAGCCCAGGAATTCAAGGTGCCTGTAATAGTCACAGTCTGGACAACTTAGTGAAACCCTGTCTCTTAAAAAAAAAAATTGACCAACCATCACTATTCCATGGGAATCAAGACATGTCTATCGTTTTACTGATTTTTAGATGTTCTTTATACATAAAGAAAATTGAGCAGATATCACAAATAATATTCTGCTTATTGTTCATTTTTGAAATTGTTTTATAATTTAAGACATCAGACTTTTAGAATTAGCAAGTACATTTTGTGATTTTTTTTTCATTTTTACATGTGTGAGAAAGAGTATTCTATTCAAAGAGTAGATAAATATTTGGCAATATTTTCTCTCTGTTTCTTTCTATCTTTTCTTTCTGAAGCTTTTTCTTTCTTGCTTGCTGTTTTTCTTTTTCTCTTAGTTATTAATCCTTTAAAGTATATGAAATATGAGTGGTCTGTAGAATAAAGTGAGAATCTTCAGCCCTCCCCCACCCTAGTATCTATTTTTTTGTAAAATAAACAATGGCTTCCTCAGTGATTTATGATCTTGATTTACCATATATTAAATTTTTATTAATGTACACTAAAGTCTATTTCAGAGATATGTACAATGTTACAAGGTTATTTCTTATAGCGTTACTTGTAATAGTGTAAATTTTAAAACTCATATTTTATCTTAGCAATTGTTACAGTTGTACAATGTAATACTATGTTGCAAAGATGACTTTACAAGAGAATATGGATTGATATATAAAGTTGTTTAAATTATATTGATAAGGAAAAAATTCAGGTTTTATATATGTATGTATGTATGTATGTCTGCCTGCATATATAATTCTACATTTTAAAGCATTTATTTCTGAATGTTTGCACACACAGGCAAAAATCTGAAAGAATACTTCCAAACTGAAACTATTATAATCTTTGAGAGGTGGAGTTCTAATTAGATTATTATTTTCTTATTTATAGTCCTCGATTTTTCTACAATAAATATGTTATATTTGAAAAACGATGTTATTTTTATGTCTGTCAGATAATTATAACTAGACTACCATTTTGCTAAATTTTATTCCTGTGTATAGGATTAGATTTTGCTTTTGGTATGTTTATAATCATATTTAATTAACCTCTGGATCTGAGGGAAAGACTTAATTTAAGGGCTTTTTTGTACAACAATAGAGGTATTATGATAATGAGAAATAATAATTCACAATGAAATTGTCTATTTTAAAGCCTTATCTTGGCCAGCCTTGGTGGCGCATGCCTGTAGTCTCAGCTACTCCAGAGGTTGAGGCAGGGAACATCTCTTGAGGCTAAGTGTTCAAAGCTGCATTGAGCTTATCATTAGGCCAGGGTGGTGTATTCCCATTTTTTAGTGGAATACACACAGCCAATTCAATTGGTTGTGAGTTTTTTAGGGTGATTTTAGACTTTCCTGGTGTAGTAGGAGTAGATCTCTTAACTACTCCTCAGGATAGGTGCTCGGATCTGTCATTCCAGAAAGTTCTTTTTGTAAGGTTTAATTTTTAAATTTATTTTTTGTTTAAATAAATTAAATTTATTTTTATCTATGAAGATATGGCTCAAATAATTTTTTCAGGGTAAGCCCTCACATATCTAATAATATCTTTCTGCTGTCTTCACATATGGAAAGAAACTTGGTTATGTATAAAATGTTTGAGACATAACCTTTTCCCTTCAGAATTCTGCAGCTGTTTCAGCCTTGTCATCTAGTGGAATTTACTTCCTTTTTTAGATAGCCTATAATTTCTTCTTGACAGTTCTTAAGGGTTTTTTTTTTTTTAACAAATCCATCTTATTCAAATATTCTGCAAGTATGTATTTAGGTGTGCATCTCTGTTCCTTAATTCTGTCTGGTACATGTTTAGTATTTTTTATCTGCATAAAACAGAACTGAATTTTCTTTTGGTTCATTTATTTTTCTTGATATATTCTCTCTAATTATGTATTTGTTGCTTTTTTTAGTGTCCTGATTTCTTCCTTAATAACATCTATAATTATACATTTAATCTATACTTTCTGTTGCTTTTGTTTCTTTTATCCTTCATTTAGTGCTTTACTATTTCATTTGTTTTGTTCTTATTCTCTCTGCATTCTGTCAGAACAGTTCAAATTGTCTTCTGTATTGGTGGTAGCACTGATCTCAGTATCATTTATTCTCTTTACCAGTTCTAAAGATGTGTCTTTATGGCTTACTGTTACATATTTATTTTTCTGCACTAATTTCTTATAGGATCCACCTCAGTTTTTAAAAATATACTTCGTTGTTTTTTAACTTTTCATAAGACTGCTTTTTGACATTTTTACCATTCTACCATATTCATAAAAGCGTTCTTTCACAGAAGTCAAGGTTCTTCAATATTAATCTGGAAGCTAACTTTTTATTTTTTCATTCTAGTTCCAGTAAATAATCACATTCAGAAATGTTTCTCTTAAGTCTTTAGGATGGATTCTACTTTTCCTTTACTACTTTGTTTTTATTTTTAACTTTTTATCTCTCCTGAGGCTTAATTAGTTATCTCATGATAGCACTTCCTGAAGAGAAGGTAATTGTTCTTAGCCCCAGCATCTGTTATCTTAGGTGCTGGTTTCATGCTCCTTTCAGATATACAGCTGGATGGAATCCTGGTGGCCCAGTTTCTAAACTAATTCCTGATATCCAGCTGACTTTCATGTTTTATGGTATTTCAAAACCAAAATGAAGAGTTTTCCTAGAACACAGGTTACAAAGAATTAGGCCATAGGTTATAGAGGTTTGTTACTTGACTAGCACAATATTTTTGGTCTGTTTCATCTTATTTTGAAACATTTGGTATCTTCTTTTATTAGTTTTACATGCCTAAAGGGCATACATAATAAAGACACAGCTTTCTGAAGTGTGTGTGTGTGTGTGTGTGTGTGTGTGTTCACCACTATCCAGATCAAGATATAGGCTTTGTGCTCTTTCCCAGTCCATCATTCTCTTTCTAGCAATAACCATTGCTCTGACTTCTTTCCATGATCAATTTGCTTATTCTTGAAGTTTATGAAATTGGACTCATATAGTATGCATTCATTGTGTTTGGTTATTTTAATTTGTCATATATCAGGGAGATTCATTCATGTTGGTACATATAGCGGTTTTTTGTTCTTTTTTATTGCTGTATAATATTACATCGTTTGAAGTTATCTCAATTTGCTTATCGCTTCTTCTGTTGCTAGGCACTTGAGGGATTTTCACTTTGATCTTGTGATAAATAAAGGTATTATAAAGATCCTTGTATGTATTTCATGTTGGGTATTGTCATTCATTTCTCTTGAGCACATATCAGAGACGACAAATGATGGGTTGAGGCTGAGTGAGCACAGTGGTTTTGTTGTTGCTGATGTTATTTTTAATTAAACTTTTTATTTTGGGAAATTATCGATTGACATGTAGTTATAAGAAATTTCAGAGAAATCATACATCCTATTTACCTGGCTTCTCCCAATGGTAACATATTGCAAAATTATAATACAAGGTCACAACCAGGATGATGAACTTGTAGTCAAGATACAGGACATTTCCATTATGAAGAGGATTCCTTATGTGGCCCTTTCGTAGTCACACCTACTTTTCTCTTTGTCCTCCATTTCTATAATTTTGTCATTTCAAGCTTGGCTTTTTTTTTAACTCAACATAATTCTCTGGAGACTCATTCAAGTTGTTGTGCTTATTGATAATTTGTTTCTTTTTATTGCTGAGTAGTATTTGTCAGCTTGGAGTACCACAGTTTGGTAACTATTTTCTTACTGACAGATATTTGAGTTGCTTACAGTTTTTGGTTATTATGAATATTCATGTATAGATTTTTTATGAACATAGGTTTTTATTTGGGGGCACAATACCCTAAAGAGCAATTGCTGAGTTGTATGGTAGCTACATGTTTAGTTTATTACAAAATTGCCACACAATTGTCAAGAGTATTACCGCATTTTAAATTCTCATCAGCAATGCACAAGTGATCTAATTTCTTTACATTCTTGCTAGCATTGTGTTGTCATTATTTTTAATTTTAGCTATTCTGATAAATATTTAGTGGCATCTCCTTATAATTTCCTTGCCTTCATTTTCTTCAAAGCCAGTTTGATAAGTATGACAGAATACAAATTCTATGGAATTTCCCTAACGATTAATGATGTTGAGTATTTTTGATTGTGCATAGTTGCCATATGTATATCCTCTTCAGTAAAATGTCCCTTCATGTCTTTTGCTCCTTGACTGTTTTTAACTGATAAATTTTTGAGAATTCTAAATACTAGTCCTTTACTACATATATGGCTTGCAAGTATTTTTCCCTACTCTGTAACTTGTCTATTTATTCACTTAACAGAGTCTTTCACAGAGCAAAAAATCTTTAATGTTGAGGAAGTTCAATTTATCAATTTTTCCTCTAAAGGTTATACTTCTGGTGTCAAGTTTAAAAACTCTGCCTATCACTAAATTCTGAAAATTTTATCCTGTTTTTTATTTCTTTTTTTTAAACGGCAGACTCATCTAATAAAATTTGTATTCTGTCATACTTATCAAATTGGCTTTGAAGAAAATGAAGGCAAGGTAATCTCATCCTTTAAATGTCTATAAAACAACTGCATAGGACTGACAAATTGTCAAGTATATATCCTAATTGTTCCAGAAATACAGTATTAGAGAAATCTTTTGAAACCATGCATGAGGATGGTATACATTAATGTTTATGCTCAGGAAAGCCAGCAACAGTCATAAGAAGAAATATAATACACAGTCATACCACTGTTTCAAAGGAGAATATTTCTCAGTGATACATTTCGGTACAAACTATACCAGAAGTAGAAATAACACAGGCATAGTGTCAGCTTATTTAAAGGCAGCGAGCAGTTATTGGCCACCTATTAATGATTCTTATCAGCTTTCTAGATATAAAGTTGTTAAGGATGGCATTCAGTTCTATGTAACAAAACCCAAAATATGTAGCTTGACCACTGAATATTTCTTTCGCTCCTGTTCCAAGAGGTCTGGTAATAGACCATCCTGTTCTGGGGCTTCTTGTTTTTGTTCCCCCATTCTAGGCATACGGTTTTCTTTTTTTCTTTTTATTTATTTATTTAATTTTTACTTTTAAATTTTTTTTTTTTATATTTTATTTTAAAGATGTGTGGCACAATTCAGGATTAAGTATACAAGTAGGCATCATACAGGTAAAGTTTGGGCCTCATACAGGTAAAGTTTGGGCCATCATACAGCTAAAGTTCTGTTTTCCATAGAGCTTAAACTAATTTGCATTCCCACCAATAGTGTAGAAGTGTTTCCTTTTCTCCACATTCTCACAGTATCTGTTATTTTTTGTTATATTAGTGATGGCATTCTTACTAGGGTTAGGTTGTATCTCAATGTGGTTTTGATATGCATTTCTCCGATGATTAGTGAAGCTGAGCACTTTTTCATGTGTCTGTTGTCTGCCTGAATGTCTTCTTTTAAGAAGTGTTTATTCATGTCTTTTACCCACTTTTTAATGGGACTGTCTATTTTTTCCCTTTTGGCACGTTTGTGTTCCTTGTAGATCCTGGATGTTAGGTTTTTGTCAGATATACTGCTGGCAAATATTTTCCCCCATTGTGTGGGCTGTTTCCTCACTCTCTGGAGGGTTTATTTTGTTTTGCAGAGCTTTTCAGTTTGATGAGGTCCCACTTGTCTATCTTATCTCTAATGGCATAGATATCTGGGGTTTTGATCAGGAATTGCTTGCCTACTCTGATTTCTGTAAGGGTGTCTCCTGTGTTTTCTAAGATTCTTATAGTTTGAGGCTTTGCATTTAGGTCTTTGATCCATTTAGAGTTGATTTTTGTGAATGGCGATGAGTAGGGGTCCTGTTTCAATCTTCTGCATGTGGTCAAACAGTTTTTCCAGCACCATTTACAGAATAGGTTCTCCACTCCCCAGTGGTTGTTGGTGGTGGCTTTGTCGAAGATGAGTTTGTTGAGAAATTGAGGTTTTGCTTCCAGAATCTCTATCCTGTTCCACTGGTCTATGCCTGTTCTTGTACCAATACCAGCTTCTTTTGATTATTGTAGCCTTATAATAAAGTTTAAAGTCTGGAAGTGTGATGTCTTCTGCTTTGTTTCTTTTGCTGAGAATTGTTTTGGCTATTTGTGGGCATTTGTATTTCCATATGAATTTCTGTAGTGTCATTTCCAGGTCTGAGAAGAATGGTGCTGGTAATTTAACAGGTATTCGGTAGGATGGACATCTTAACAACGTTGATTCTTCCTATCCATGAGCATGGAATAATTTTCCATTTGTTTGTATCTTCTTGGATTTCTCTGAGTAGTTTTCATTGTATAGGTCTTTCGCTTCTCTGGAAGATGCAAGGGATTTCATTTTTTTGTGTGGCTATTGTGAATGGAATTGTGCTTTTTATTTGGTTCTCTGCCTGTTTGCTGCTGGTGTATAATAATGTGACTGTCTTTTGCACATTTATTTGTATTCTGAGAGTTTGCCAACATCCTTTATCAGTGCAAGGAGTTTTTTGACAGATTCTCTTGGATTTTCAAGGTATAGGATCAAGTCATCAGCAAAGAGGGATAACTTAACTTCCTCTCTTCCTATTTGGATACCCCTCATTTCCTTCTCTTGTCTAATTGCTCTAGCTAGGACTTCCAACACAATGTTGAACAGGAAGGGTTAGAGTGGGCAGTCTTGTATTGCTTTTCAGGGGAAATGCTTCCAGTTTTTGTCCATTACCAATATGCTGGCTGTGGGTTTATCAAATATGGCACTCACTATTTTGAGGTATGTTCCTTCTATGCCTGGGTGTTCAAGGGTTTTTGTCAAGAAGAGATGCTGGATTTTATCAAAAGTTTTTTCAGCATTTAATGATATAATTATGTGGTTCTTGTTCCTACATCTGTTGATGTATTTAATTACATTATCGGTCTTGTGGATGTTGAACCAGCCCTGCATCCCAAGGAAGAAGCCTTCTTGGTCATGATGGATAATTTTTGAGATGCGTTGTTGGATCCAGTGTGCTAAAATCTTGTTGAGAATTTTTCCTTCTATATTTTTCCTTCTATATTAGCCTGTAGTTATCTTTCTTTGTTGAATCTGTACCTGGTTGGGTATCAGAGTTATGTTACCTTTGCAAAATGATTTGGGGAGGGTTCTGTCTTTCTCAATTGCTGGGAATACTTTCAATATACCTGGATTGGTAGCAGCTCCTCCTTGTATGTTTTGTAGTATTCCACTTGAAAGCCATCTGGTCCAGGTTTTTTGTTTTTCTGTTCATTTTTTTTTTTTTTGTGGGTAGTTTCTGTAATGATGAAGTCAATTTTCTGGGTTGTTATTGTTCTATTTAGTGTCTCAATGCTTTCTTGTTTCAATCTTGGGAGGTTGTATGATGTCAGAAATTCTTCTATTTCATTTAGGTTTTGGAGTTTGTTTCCACACTGGTGTCCATAGTAATCTCTGATAATCTTTTGTATTTCTTTGGGGTCAGTTGTGACTTGATCTTTTGTGTTTCTGATTGTGTTTACTTGGGCTTTTTCTCTCTTTTTCTTGGTCATTCTGGCTAGAGGTTCATCATTCTTGTTTACCCTTTCAAAGAACTAGTTTTTTGTTTTATTAATTTTTTCTATGATATTTTTGCCTTTTATGTCCCATATTTGAGCTTTTATCTTAATGATCTGAATTTTTCTGCTGAAGTTAGAGTTTTGGTGGTCTTGCCTTTCCAGATCCAAATTAAGTAATTTGTTAGGCTGTTAACTTGTGATGTTTCCATTTTTTGATGTGTGTTCATAGAGATAAAAATTCCCTTCTTAGAACGGCTTTCATGACATTCCAGGATTTTGGTTAGATGTTTTTTCACTTTCATTTGTTTCCAGGAATCTTTTAATTTATTTTTTGATTTCAGTGTTGACCCTGTAGTCATTCATCATCATGCTGTTTAGTGTCCATGTCTTTGTGGGTTTGGGGGGAATTTTGTTGGTGTTGATATTTATCTTTATTCCACTGTGGTCTGAGATGGTGCATGGCAGTATTTCAATCTTATGAAATTTGTTTATGCTTGATTTTTGACTGATGCTGTGATTGATCTTTGAGTACATTCCATGTGTGAAAAGTAGAATGTATATTCTATGGTTGTTGAGTGGAGTGTTCTGTAGATATCTATTAAGTCCATTTGGTCAAGCTTCAGACTGAGGTTTCTGTTTTCTTTGTTGATTTTTTTCCTCAATAATCTATCTAGGGTTGTTAGTGGGGAACTTAAGTCCCCAGATATGATAGTATTAGAGTCAATATCTTTTTTTAGTTTATTTAGTAGTTGCTTTTTAAATGCTGGTGCTCCTGTTTTGGGTGCATATATGGTTAGGATGAATATTTCTTGTTGATGGATTCAGCCTTTTATTATTATATAGTCTTCTTCTATATCTTTTAAAATTCTTTGTAGCTTAAAGGTTGTTTTGTCTGATATTAAGATCATGACTCCTGTCTCCTTTGAGATCTATTTGCCTGGAGATTTATTTTCCATCCTCTAACTTTGAGTCTGTGTGCAGCCCTTGTGGTGAGATGAGTTTCCTGGATGCAGCAAATTATTGGGTAGAGTTTGTTTTTTATTTTTTTTAAATCCAGTTTGCCATTCTATGTCTTTCAGGGATGCATTTAGTCCATTCATGCTCAGATTGATTATTGAAATGTGAGTATTTATCCCCATCATGAGGTTCTTTAAAGTTTTTTCTTTGTTTGTTTTGTTCCTTTAACTTTTGGGTTGATGTATGCATATGTTTTCAAGATTGCAGTAGCAATGTACTGACTTTTGATTCTGTGCTCTCCTGTTCTCTTGGGAAGTATGGGTTCATTATTGGGAAGTACATGGCCATTCTCCCCCCACCCCTTTTTCTTTCTTTTGTGCTTAATACCTTTTTAAGCATCTCCTGTAGAGCTGGTCTGGAAGCTGCATAATCTCTTAGGGATTGGATGTCTTGGAAGGATTTTAATTCTCCATCTCTGATGAAGCTGAGCTTGGCTAGGTAGAAAATTCTTTATCTTTGAGAACTGTGAAAATTGGACTCTAATTCCTTCTGGATTGTGGTGTTTCTGCCAATAGGCTTGGTGCTATTCTGATTGGTCTTCTCCAGTTGGTAGTCTGATCTTTCTCTCTTGCTGCCTTCAGGATTTTTTATTTTGTACCTACTTTGAGTAGACAAATTACTATGTGTCAAGAGGTTTGTCTTCTCATTTGATGTCTTGTAGGAGTTCTCTGTATCTCTGGTGTTTGGATGGTTACATCTCTGGTAAGATGGGGAAAGTTTTCTTGGATACCTCCTGGAATACTAGCTCCAAGGTGTTCTCCGTTTCCCTTTCTTCTTTTAGGATACCAGTCAGGCATAGGCTCAACCTTGCCGGAGTCCCACTCCAGCAGGTTCAGGGTTTCCTGAAGGAAGGGCGGCATCAGTGAGTGAAGAGATGGACACAGACCTGGTGTTTATGCAGGACTGCTTGTTTATTGCCAGCAAATCTGTGATTTATATACCTTTTTGTTACATAGCCTTTTGGGTGACATACATGAAAAAATCTTTTCTTGACATTACTCAAATTCTCCAAAACAAGTTTCTTAAAACATTAATGATGGTTATGTGCAACTTTCCAAGTGTTTTTCTCATATTTTTATGGTTAGGTGGGCAATCATGTGAAACCTTTCATGTACTCTTCTCATACTTTAACAATTAGATACAATCACTTTTCTTAAAGCTATGAAACAAAAAACTTATACGATTATTCCTTTAAAGCTAAACACACTCATAACACAAAAACACCATTACCCTACACTTGAATACCCATGACCTTTCAAAATTAAGCATAATCTATGTATTAAAACTAATATCTAATCTTTTCCTAGAAATCACATAACAACAAAGGTCAGCCTGTTATATATTTAACTATGGCCAGGTACACTCTAGCAAATGTTTTCTGCCACAAGGAACTAAACTTTTATTTGTGTAACTATAAAGAAACCAATTTCCAGAACAATGACATTTCTTGGGGTTCTGCCAGTACAAATTGCACAACAATCTACAATTAGTGGGCTTCCATCTGCAACCCCAGTTTCTTAACAATGTTGAAGGTTCCTCTTAAGGGGTTATAAGATCTATCTAGTAATTTGATGAAAACTTCTGGCCTCGTCACTTCAGGATGGGCAATTATCTTTCCTCTCTGTGCTATAACTGCAGGGTGAACTGATAAAATTTCCCGCAATCCCCCAGTCTATTTTTTGTGGTTGGTTAGCAAGTTGTAGCTTCTCAACCCCTAGGATTTCCACCGGCAGCATGACTAAGCAAAGCAGGAGAAGCAGAACCACCACTTTCCCAGATGTGCCATGCCATCCGGGGTCATCAGTCTCCTTGACCACGTCAGAAGTCAAACCTTTGCAGTCGGTCCCTAACACAACCTCTTGATATAATTGTACATCTTTTGGAGGCTTTGTTCTTTCTTTCTACTTTTTTTTTGTTTTGTTTTGTTTTACAGCTCTGGTTAATTCCATGTTTGGATCTTCAATTTCTGAGATTCTTTCTTCTGCTTGATTAATTCTGCTTTCCATGCTTGTCATCTTGTTATTTATTTCCTGGATGAAGTTTTTTATGGCCAAAATCTCTGTTACAAGTTCTTTCAGTGTTGATCTTGTCTTTCTTGAATCTTATTCATTATTTCCATCCATTCCCTGATCCCTGTTGTATTCTGGGGCAGTCCTTGGTGACCTCCATTGTTTGGGTTCTGAGGTGTGATTTTTTTTAGGCATTGTCTCTTTGGTCCACTGGAAACTACCTGCGGTTTTCCATTTATTTTTCCTCATTTGTGATTGATATCTTTCTTATCTCTTTAGTTCTGTTTTTCAGTGGTAGCGGAAGGGGCTTTGACTTCTGATGGTTGCTTAGCCTTCTATTCTTCTCTGACCAAGGCTCTGAATTTGTTTTATTTTGAAACAGTACTGGGGATGGGAAGCTTTCCTGTCTCTTGAAGATTTGAGAGTGGAATGAGGTGGAGGAGAGGGAGCTAGGATTCAGAAAATATCTGCAAATCTCAGTGTTCACTGATTGGGGTATGAGTTTCCTTAGACCCACTCCATTTCACCACTCTATATGATGATACAATGGGTACATATGTGTATCCCAGAGTCCAAGATAAAGTTAAAGCAATGAGGGAGCCAAGAAAAGTAGAATAAAATAAGAAGGACAAAAAATAATACAATAAGAAACCAAACCAAACCAAACAAACAAACAAAAAACCACAGAAAAACAAAAGCAGAAACTGGGGCAAAAAACAATAAAACACATAAACTAACAAATAAAAACTGGAACAAAAAGGAAAACAAAACAAACTCTTCCTCAAAAAACAGGAAAACCAAACACACACACACACACACACACACACACACACACACACACCCAACATAAAATGAAAGGAGAAGAATAAAAAAAGGGGGGATGCAAATCAAACCTTCACATACACATTTGCACACAAAGGAAAAAGAAAAAAATTTAAAAATTTTAAAAAATGGGGGGGCACTAAGTGCCCTCTTGTGACAAGATCCGTAATTGTTTCTCTCAGTTACTCACAGATAAGCCCCTCTGCTGTCTTCTGTGGAGCTGTGGCCTCATTCACAATCTCTTGGTGCCCAGCCCAGGGAAAGAAGAGGGGGTGGTGGGGGTGGGTGGGGCTTCAGTCCTCCTTTCCCACTCTCGTATGGTGAGGGAAATTCCCTTCGGTGGGGGAGGTGAAGGATTGTCTTCTCCCCAGGTGCTGGCAAGGGGCACCCCACCCAAGCTTATCCTGTAGTAGGGTCCTCTTATCACCACTGATGTTCAGGCTCCTGCTGGGTTTGTCCCTCTCAGTCGTGCCCCAGCTATGTGGGTCTGGTGTTCAGAAGATTGCTGGGGAGGAAAGGGTTGGGTCAGCCCAGGTCTTGCCACTGATATCTTTGGGGGTCTTCCTCATCCTTTCCTGGTTGCACCCTTTGTCCCACAGCAGAATCCGGGTATGGGGTGGGGTGCCTGAAACTCGCCCTTGTCCTGTCCCTTCAATGTGTATGTTTTCAGGATATTCCCCCTGAGTCACAATCTGTCCCTCAGTAGTTAACCCACCGGTCACAGAGATCAGGTCTGTTGCTCTGTGGTGAGCAAGCCAGAGCACTTCTCTGCCCAGTTTTCAAGATGGTGGCAGGGTGTCTATCTCATCTTCTCCAATGGGGCTCTTTCTCTGGCTCCCTTGCTGTGATCCCTCCATGGCCCTTCCTGCCAGTGTCCAGCCAGGCACTGCAGTGGTGAAGCAGAGCCTGGAGCCAGCAGTCACTCTCAGCAGCTTCTTCCTGGGAAGGCCTTTGCTGATTTTAAAAAATGGTGCTCTGCTTCTGTGCTCCAGGAAGCACTAGAGTCCAAGCAGAGCAGCTTCAGCACTAACTGCTTCACCAGGAAAGCGCTGGCCACTTGCTCCCAAGTCTCTACTCAGTCAGTCACTCCTATACCCACTTACTCACAGATGTGTAGGCAAAATTGTCCATACATTAACTTACACAGAGACCCATGTAGTCCTACTGACTCCACTGCCATTTTCCCCTCCTCCATCCTGTTTTTTAAATAAAAGTTTTGTGGTTTTACATTTTACACTTAAATACATGATTCATTTGAGTTAATTGTTGTATAATGTGTGAGGTTTGGTCACAGTTCAATTTTTTCACTAATGGATGTCCATATGCTGCAGCAGTATTTGTTTTAAAAGTTTTCCTTTTCCTATTGAAATGCTTTTGCTCCTTTATAAAGAATCAACTGAAGATATTTGTGTTGATCTATTTCTGGGGTCTCTATTCTGTTCCAATGAACTATGTGTCTATCCTTCTGCCCATAACACATAGTCTTGATTACTCTGGTTATGTAAGTCTTGAAATTGGGTAGACTAATTCTTCCTACTTTATTCTTTTTTTTTCCAAAAATTATTTTAGCTATACTAGTCATTTTGCCTTTTAGTATAAATTTTAGAATAAACCTGTCTTTATTTACAGGAAATCTTGTTGGAATTTGGATAGAAATTGCATTAAATGTGTATATTATTTGGGAAACAACTGACATATTTACTCCATTGAATCGTCCAATCCATGGGAATTTCCATTCTCTATGCTTATTCACACTGTTTAAATTTTCTTTTGTCAACATTTTATGGTTTTGAGAGTATAAGTTTTGTTAGATTTACATGTAAGTATTTCATTTTCCCTACCTGGTAGTATTTTAAATGGTATTACATTTTCAATTTTAGTGGTAGAGTATCATACTCTACCACTAATGGTACTTGGTCATTTGAATTTGTTATTTAAGGAATATTTTAAAAATACTATTATCTTGTTTCACTTCTAATTTTGTTTTAATTTTCCAATTTTCTCTTTTTAAATTTATATAATTTAAATTTTAAAAGTTATCAAAATTGTATAAATAATTTCTATATACCTTTCATTCAGTTATCCTAATTGGTAATAAATTTCTCAAAAGCACAGTGCAATTAGTAAAACCAGGAAGTTAGCAATGATATACAACCATTCATTAGTCTATTGACTTTATTTAAATTTTGCCAGCTGTTAAAATTTAGTATTGTCCTACTTTTAGTCTTTTTCTTATCCAGGATCCAATCTAGGATCCCACATTTCATTTAGTTTTCATTTCTCCTATAGTGTAGAACATTTCTAAGTGCTTCTTTCCTTTTGTGGCCTAGACAAAATTAAAGGGTATTGGCTATTTGTTTTGACCTCTTATTTGTAAATGTATACATCACACACACACACACACACACACACACACACACACATACACACACACACAAGTTAAATATTGACACATCTCTATCAAGCTTTAACTCTGTTTTTTTTTTTTCTTCATGGAAGGTATGGTGGGCTTTGTGTTCAACCTCAAAAATATCTGTTTTTTAAAATTTAGAAAAAACTATAAACATCATTATCTATCTTCTTCCTTTCTTTCATTTTTTCTTCCTTGTGTCTTTTTTGTCTTTTGTTTTCATTCTTTCTTCTTTCATTCTATAATGTAATAGCTGCTTTAAAAATATAAATGATAGCCGGGCTCGGTGGCTCAGCCTGTAATCCCGCGCCTTTGGGAGGCTGAGGTGAGTGGATTGCCTGAGCCCATGGGTTCGAGACCCGCCTGGGCAAGCAAGACCTCATCTCTACAATAAATCAAAAAATTAGCCGGGCGTG
>CAUYQG010097740.1:0-15525 GCA_963574415.1 Tarsius wallacei
CCCGGCTAATTTTTTAGATTTATTGTAGAGATGAGGTTTCGCCTGCCCAGGCGGGTCTCGAACCCGCGGGCTCAGGCAATCCACTCACCTCAGCCTCCCAAGGCGCGGGATTACAGGCTGAGCCACCGAGCCCGGCTGAGAGTCCATATTTTCATATGGTGACAACTGGTAACAGTGAGCTCTATTTGGCTATGTTGTCCCCCCGCCCCACCACTACCACCAATCTCTGTTCTCGCTCTATAATTCCTCAACATTTCCTCTTTAGCCCCTGTAAGCATTTGTGCTTATGACCTTGGTCTTGAGGCTGCTGGGAGGTCAGGGCCACTACACCTCTGTGATTTTGAGGGACATTTACAATCAGAGCTTCTACCACATTTGGTCAATGCTGCCACTATGAGAGTTATCCCGAAACTCCTTTTCCTTCCTCTTAACTCAGATGAATTGAGTTTCAGCAACATAAAGAGTTCTTACATATACTGAAAAAGTTAGATTTCATGAGCTTCCATAAGGGTCCACACTGGAGGTGAAGCTACATGAAAATGTCATTCTAGGGCTGCGATGAGAGAAATCCATTCCAGCCTCAATGGGAAGCATGTGCCTCTTCCCTCATGGTTCTGCCCAAGACCAGGTGCTAGAGGTATAGTTTCCTTCCCCAGATCAGCACAGATCTTAGAATGGAAATTAGCGCTGTTACTAAGAAGGAAACAGGATCCAGATCCAGAAAGATCAAGCAAAAAATATTCAGTACATTAAAGGAATAGTGTATGTCCTTCCCAGTTTTCCCCACAGAGGTTTGCCCTCCTTTAAAAATAGACAGATTTTTATCTTTGTAAGGGGACCATTTTGAAACTGGCAAATTTGGTTTCTCCTCTATTTGAGGGCCCAAGCTACAGTTTTCACATTTACTCACATTTCATCAGATGATTTTGACATGAAATTCTATAAGTAATCTAAGACGATTATTATTACATCTTTAAAAAATGAGAGCTTTGGAACAGAAATGTCAACTGACTCACCCATAGACCCATTTCTTAGCAAGAGGGACCATGAGTTCTGCAGAATCCGACTCCATTTCCCTTTCCACTAAAGTATGCCATGTTTACTCACTCCACCCTCTCTTAATAGAACTACTGTACTGCTATTGTTGCTTTGCATTTAAGTAGTGACATTTAAGGGGAAAGAACATAAAATTGTGGGGGTTTTATTGATATTTAATAGTTGTACATATGTGGGTTCACGTGATATTTTGATATATGCATACAATGTGTAATGATCAAATCAGGGAAATTGAAATAGCCATCACCTCAAACATTTATCATGTATTTGTGTTGAGAACATTCTAAATCTTCTCTTCTAGATGTTTTGAAATATATAGTAAATTATAAATTATCTTTAAGCAAAGAGTCATAAAAGCTTGCCTTCTTTCTGAAATGTTCTTGATTCTGGAAGTGTCATCTTTAATATGTGAAAACAATTCTCCTAAAACATTTTATGGGGACAAGTGCTTTAAGTTACATTTTTATTAGTGATAACAAATTTGCCTTGACTTAGCCACTCCACTTCACTGTATTCAGAGGTAATGCCATGACAAAGTTTAGGAGCATAGTTTCAGGTTCAAAACAACAATACTAGCCTCTTTAATGTAATTTTTTTTTTTTTTTTTTTGAGTCAGGATCCTACTCTGTCACCCAGGCTGGAGTGCAGTGGCACACTCACAGCCACCTCACTGTCAACCTGCTGGGATTAGGCAATCCTTCTGCCTCAACCTTCCAAGTACCCGGAACTACAATGCCCAGCTAATTTTTTTATATGTTGTAGAAACGAGTGCTCACTAAGTTGCCCAGGCTGGTTTCAAATCCCCGGGCTCAGGCAATCCTCTCGCATTGGCCTCCCAAAATGCTGGGATTACAGGCTTGAGGCACTGCGCCCAGCCAGCCACCATGCCTGTAATGTTATTAATGGATTGAATTGACCAGTCAGCAATGTAGTATCAAGCAATTTCTGAGCAAAGATGAGTTAGAACAGGGAACATAAATTAATAATATTTATTTAAGTCCAATGGGGTAAGAGAAAAAGAAAACGGTCACTCACACCAACATTTGTTCAAAACTTTGATGCAATTGCTATCTGACCACTAAAATGATGGTTACATGGACCACAGATGGAAGAAAGGTCACTGATTGTGGTCTGAACTGAACTCTTGGATTTCAGTTATATCTCAGTAGCACTGTCATTTTATGGTGAGTGGAGGGCATTGGCTAGAAATAACTACTAGGTTAAAGATTAATTCTAATTCAAAAATTTTCCACAGAATTAACAAACTTCAATTTTAGCTATGATTTCTAAGACAGTTTCCTTCTGTGACACCACATTCAAAGATCCATAAAGCAATCTTTTTTGGATTTATTTCACATTCCTCTAGCAGATCTCACAGTGTTCAAAGGAGAGACAGCCAGAATTGGCACAGTGGTTTCCGGTATTTTCCTTGTATCTGAGGAGAAACAGGTTGTAAAGGACTAATCAAATGCTGTCCTTGCAAGAGCAGGGGACAGAAACGCAGGGAAGGAAGGCACTTCCTGCTAGTCTTCACTCCCCCTTCACTGGCCCTCATGCACCTGCAGTGACCCCAAAACCCCAGAGGCTGGAATCAACATGGAGAGAATCCAATTAATATTTGTGAGTAGACAAAGTCAAATCTTCATAAAATGCAAGAGCAACCTGGATTCGTGCTTTTTAGTGGGGAAAAAATCATTAGGATAATTGACTAATATATGACAAGCTGCAGCTGGTTTGTCTCCTGCTGGATACTGGGTTTGCCTCATGCAGAGAAAACCCCAAGAACTTGCTCAAATATGTCACTCATCCCTCTTGTGACAGCTTTCACTAAATAGTTGGGGTAGAGAGCCTCTGAATGGGGCTTTTATTTTTTCCTTCAAGTCATTCTGCAAAACTAAATTATTTTCAAATGAATGGATTTTAACTTTTTACTAAAAGTCATAGAAAACTATAGCCCACCAGGAATGAAATCTCCCTGGAATTAGCCTAGTGACTAATAGAGGTGCTATCCAGTCTGTTTCATGCCTGTTTAGGTACACTGTGATCCCCTGAATAAAAAGGCTGGGAGTGGGAAAGAGATCTCAGGATGTTACCATAACCACTGCTGAGAGGAAGTGGATGTCTGGTGAAGAAGGCAATACTACTATGGGTTTGAAAGGCATGGAATTGACTATATACATTAGAAGAAAGGGGAACAGGAAAATAGCATTAGGGAATTGGAAACCCTTTGTGACTTCAGCTAAAATACTGAAGACTGTCAATGCTCCATCGAGATAAAAATAGAAGATTAAATGCCTATATGGAGGGAGAGTGGAAAAAAATCCCATTATGCATACCAGTAGTGAGGAACCGCACTGTGGGAGATAAGTCCAAAGGGCTTCAATCCACATGTTGAATTGGAAGAAATGAGTTAGGGGTTTCCTACAGCAGTGAAAACTTTAAAAATTTTCTATCCATCACAGACTTGTACTTTTATAATATAAGTTAAAAACGAATTATTAGGAAAACTATTTTGTACTTAGAGGCTGTGGCAATTCCAGATTATAAAGGGGTGATATTATGGCACTTGATTTCTTTGCTGATCTCATTTCAGACCAGTGACATATAGTTTAAGGTGAGCACTGGTTTGTAGAACACACTTAGGCCACACTTTGAGTAAGTAAGCACTGGCTTACTCCACAGACTCTGATCAAAAAAGGAAATTACACAGTCAACGCATCCTTCAACTTGTTGGATGTGAGGTTCCATGGAATGACTCCTTTAAATGCAGTAATTCTGGGTTGAAGCTACCCTAGAAAATCTGGGGCACTGACACCAATGGTAAAGTTTTAAATCTGGGGGAGAGTGGTAATACAGAAAACAAGACAGGTAGAAATTTGATAAAACAGAAAGGATTTCATGAAAAATAGTCAAGTGATGCTAAGATGCCCAGAGAGGAACTAGGGAGAGCAGGAAAGAGGTCTGAAAATAAATCATACATGAGTAAAGAGAAGAGATCCCACAACAGCAATTTCCGGGATAGGAGGTAGATGGCCATCGAAATTACCTATTTGGTGGTTATGCCTAGACCCTGCCCCTAAGCCATCGCTTGAGCCTCCCTGGTTCAGTGCAGGTCAGCGCTGCTCAAGAATCTTCAGAAATGAGAACACTATCATCAGTGCCTGCCCAGAGGCCGAAAAGAGGGCTCTGCACATCACGTTTACCCAAGAAGGTACCCATCATTGCCCTGTATCTATTGTCCTAGTATCTTGAGTCACATGTTGTCTCTTAATTTTACTTATGTGTTTTGGAAGCTTCACAGCTTCTCCATTTATTAAATGTTTCTGCTTCTTCCCAGAAGCTCCTCTTTAAAAACACATAAACACTTCAATGTGAAAATTTGCTGTAGTTGATTTATAATTCATTCTGGAAGAGTCGCTTTTAAAAAGACAGAGGGAATTAAGCTGAGAGTATGGCTTGAGATGTGCGCGCCTCCCTCGGCTTTTGAATTAGATGTGTTTAATGGGAACATGGACACTAGGGCTGTGAGTAGTGGGAAAAAATCTATTGGCCCTGCTGATACTAAACATTCCAGCTGCGAATGGAATTCATTTTGGAATACATAAAGCGAATGAGCCTGGACGGGCTTTGAAGCAACATTAAAAAGACCTGGCCTCTCCCTACCTTCATCAGTCCACCAGGTAGCAGTGTTGAAACACTGCTCTTTCTCAAAGAGAAGCTCAAATCCCAGAGCCCTTCATTGTAGCCACTGGGGGAAAGTAATTTTGAAATTTTTATTGTAGTCCCTATTGAGGACCATTACTCCCTCCAAACATTGACAGAACTTTCCACCCGCAAAGCAGGTGATGCTCTTGCTGCTCCATTTGAGGCACCATTAGCCCCAGGTGGAGAACTCACACCGGTAAGGACTCCCAGAATTCAAAGACTCAAGAGAGGAAGGGAGGCTTCGTTGTGGCCCCTTCAGCTGCATTGTTTCGAGTGGTAGCAGGAATACTACCAAAGCAAACAAAGAGAAAGTTTTTGCAGAATTCTATTAGAAGAATGGGAATCAGGCTAAAGATAAGAAAGTGAGAGGAATGTCAAAAAATTAACTTTAAAGCATCTGTTTCAGCAATTCACCTTTGATTAGAGTAAAAACACTTCCATGCATGAGGCAGTTTTTGACAAGTTTATCTATTTTATTTAAAAGAGGTTCAACATGATTTTAGAAGGCAAAATCAGTATCTAAAAGAAAAGAGCAGCTTCTATAATAAGGTCATGCTTTTATATCTTTAGTTGAGAACAAACACCCCAAAGGATGACACTTCTGGTTCATGCAGTCCAGGATTCTGTTTCATAATGATCCCTGGGGATGGGCCTGGAGGAGCTTGGATGTGCTATTTAAGGTCACCCTACCACGGCAGACCGGTCCCAGCTTATCCAAGAAACTCAGGCATTGAAAAAACCATGCACAACCTATTGGAGCCCATTTACGTTTGTTACCACTTAGTGTTTC
The DNA here is from genome assembly GCA_963574415.1 of Tarsius wallacei. Lineage (NCBI taxonomy): Eukaryota > Metazoa > Chordata > Mammalia > Primates > Tarsiidae > Tarsius > Tarsius wallacei. Next base: position 5,552 of record CAUYQG010097740.1, read on the forward strand.
ACATAGTTAAAAGATTGGTTTCTGCTCTAAGTAGTTTTGTAATGTTTTGATACTTAACAAGTCAATTTTTTTACCCGATGCATATCTTTCCAGAATTTATAAATTTAAATCATATCTTCTTAAAACTTTCAACTCTCCAGGTGGGAAAAAAGTTTTTTTAGCTTTTTTTCACACATGGCCTCTGTCTTCCTTCTTTAGTTACCTTTCTATGGAACTTTTCTGATCATGGTACTCTGAGATTAAATATACACAATGACATCATAATCATACCTCTTACTAGCTATATAGTCGTGGGCAGTTCTAACTTTACAAAGCTGAAAAGTTCCTCACACTTCATTGTCTGCATTTCCTATGAACAGCTTACCTCCTGAGCATGTCACATTCCAATGTAGTAAGAGAAAACACACACACACACACACACACACACACACACACACTTACACCCCACAGTGCCCTGTACTAGGCAGCTTCACATAAAGTATCTTTTTTAACTCTGAAAATATTACTGTGGGAGTTTTATCCTCCAAATTTTATAGTCAAGATAATTGAAGCTCTAAGATGCAAAGTAAATTCACAGCCAGTAAGAAGGATAGCCAAAATGCTAAACTAGGTCTTCTGCTCTCTTCATTTAATTTTCTTTTCATGATTACATAAAGAAAACATGTACAGTTTAAGAAATAAACAGAATGACACCACTGGCCAGCTAAAAAACTAGAATAATGCCAGCAACTCAGCAAAGCTCTCCACATGCCCTTCCAATGATTATCACCTTTTCTCCCCAAAGGTAGCTACCACCTTGACTCCTGTATTAATTTTGTGTCTTTATAGTTTTACCAACACTGAATGCATTTCTAAACAAGATAATTAAGTCTTGCTTGTTTTTGAAATGTCCACGAATATAATCTTGTAGTATGAATTATTTTGTCTTGCTTTGCTTTCTAAATTTGTATGTATGCTTCTCCCTATTGCTGTAGTTTATTCATTTCCATTGTTGTGTGATAGTCCACTCTCTGTACGACTGATATTCAGAAGCATGTTCTTTCCATTGCAGTTATTCTCAATCAATGTTGTCCTGATGAGACCAGTTTCTATTCTGATTGATTAGTTAGTGCCAAAATCATTCCTGTTTAAGTATTACTTTGATAGCGTGTATGGATCACAATCCATTTAATCCATTCTAAATTGAAGGATAATAACCCCTCAATTTTATAGTAATTTAACTATTTTATGTAAATATTTTCTATAATTTCTTTGTATGGTAAAAATAGGCTTGAAAGGAAATACCTAACTCACCAGAGAATCCCCTTTTTTACCCACAATATATGAAATTCTCTTTATTGATATATAATTTCCATATTATAAAGTTTATCAGTTTAAAGTGTGTATACACAAAGTTGTGCAGCCAGAATCACTCTCTATTTCCAGACACTTTTATCATCCCCTAAAGAAGTTACACATTAGCATTCACTTTCTACTTCCCCTTACCCACCCTAGGCAATTGGAAATCTACTTTCTATCTCCATGGATTTGTCTATCTGGACATTTCATGTAAATGAGATCATATAACATGTAGTTCTTTGTGACTGGCTTTTTTCATTTTGAATAATGTTTTCAGTATTCATCCGTATTGTAGCGTATATCAGTACTTTAGCATATATCAGTACTTTATTTCTTTTTGTGACTAGATAATAAATATATGGATTTATCACATTCTGTTTATACATTCATCAGTTGATAGACATTTAAGTTGTTTCAATTTGGGGATATTATAAATAACATTGCTATGAATGTTCATATACAATTTTTATATAGATTTTTTTTTCATTTCTCTTAGGTAGAGAGCTAGAAGTAGAATTGCTGGGCCATGTGGTAACTTTACGTTTAACATTTTGATGAACTTCCAACTGTTTATCAAAGTGGGTGAACCATTTTATATACACACCAGCAATGTATAAGAATTTCAATTTCTCTAAATACTTGTCAACACTTGTTATTGTCTGTCTTTTATATTATAGCCATTCTAGTAAGTGTGAGGTGATACCTCATAATTTTGATTTACATTTCCCTAATGGATAATGATTTTGAGCATCTTTTCATGAGTGTATTGACCTCTTGTATGTCTTTGAAGAAATGTCTATTCAAATATTTTGCCTATTTTAAGTTAGTTTACGTGTCTTTTCATTATTTTTATTATCTTCTTTTTAATTGGCAAATCATAATTTTATTACATTTATGGAGTACAATGTGATGTTTTGATAGATGTGTACAATCTGAAGTTATTAAATCAAGCTAATTAACATACCCAGAACCTTACTTACTTGACATTTTTGTGTTGATACATTTGAAGTTTATAATGCAAAATTACTGACTATTGTCACCCTGCGGTGCAATAGGTCTCAATTCTTACTTCTCTTGTCTAGCTGAAACTCCATACCTTTGTTCCGTAACTTCCCATCCCATTGTTCCATGCTCTAGCTCCACCTCTCCCTGGTCCACTGGTAACAATTATTCTCCCTCTGTTCCTATGAATTCAACTTTTTTTGTAGAGTCTGCTTGTAAGTGATGCAGTATTGGTCTTTCTGTGCCTGAGTTATTTCACTTGGCATAATGTCCTCTAAATTCATTCATGTTGTTCCAAAAGACAGAATTTCAATTTTTTTAAAAGAATGAATAGTATATCATTGTGTGTGTGTGTGTGTGTGTGTGTGTCTATTTCATATTTTCTTTATCCATTCATCTGTCAATGGACTCTTACATTGATCTCATACGTTGGCTAATGCTACAATGAACATGAGAGTGCAGGTATCCTTTCAAAATATTGATTTTAATACCTTTGGTTGTATTTCCAGAAGTGAGATTGTTGGATCACATGGTGATTCTATTTTCAGTTTTTTGAAGAAACTTCACACTATTTTTCATAATGGCTGTATTAGTTTATATTCTTACCAACTAGTGTACAAGGGTTTCCTTTTCTCCACATCCTCACCAACACTTGGTATCTTCCATCTTTGTGATAAAAACCAATCTAACAGATGTAAAGGGATATCTTACTATTTTTTTTCTTTGTATTCCTCTACTGATTAGTGATGCTGAGCATTTTTTCATGAAGTATTGTCCATTTGAATGTCTTCTTTTGAAAAGTGTCTGCTCAGGTCTTTTACCCATTTTTCAATCACATATTTGTTTTATTTCTATTGAGTTGTTCAATTTCCTTATATTTTGGATATTAACTCCTTATCCAATGTGTGGTTTGCAAATATTTTTCCTTACTCTGTGAATTATCTTTTCACCTTCTCTATTATTACTATTATTTATTTTTGCTTTGCTGTGTGGAAGTCTTTCAGTTTGATGCAATCCCATTTGTCTATTTTTACTTTTGTTGCTTAAGCTTTCAGGATCATACCCAAAATTGTATTGCCCATACCAACATCATGGAGCTTTTACACTATGTTTTCTTCTAGGAGCTTCACAGTTTCAGGTCTTTTGTTTAAGTTATTAATCCATTTGGGGTTGATTTTATGCATGATATGATATAAGATAAGGGTTCAATCTTATTCTTCTGCACGTGAGTTACCAGTTTTCCCAACAGCATTGATATGAAATTGTACTTTCCTCATTGTGTATTCTTGGCATCTTTGTTAAAAATCAATTGATTATAAATACATGAGTTTATTTCTGGGCTTTCTATCTTGTTTTGTTGGTTGATAAGTCTGTTTTTATTCAAACTGCTGTTTTAATTATGATTCCTTTATAATATATTTTGGTATCAGGTGGTGTGATGCCTCCAGCTTTGTTCTTTTTGGTCAAGGTTGTTTGGTTATTTGAGATCTTTGTGATTCTATATGAATTTAAGTATTTTTAAAATCTGTTTCTGTGAAAAATGATGTTGGAATTTTAATAGAAATTGCATTGAATCTGCAGAAAGGTTTGAGTAGCAGGGAAATTTTAGCAATATTAATTCTTCCAATACATGAACACAGAGTATCTTTTCATTTATTTGTATTTTCATCAGTGTTTTATGCTTTTCAATATATATTTTACCTCAGATTAATTTGCACCTAAGTATTTTATTTTTATTGTTGTTACTGTAATTGGGATTGTTTTCTTAATTTTCTTTTCAAATAACTTGTTAAGTGTGTTGCAGTGCTACTGATTTTTTGTATGTTGATATTGTATCCTGCAACTTTACTGAATTTTTGTACCAGTTCTAACAGTTTTTTGGTGGAATCTTTAGGCTTTTCCATAAATAAGATTATGTCACCATTGAACAGAGACAATTTCCCTTTTCATTTCCAATTAGGATGCCTTTTATTTCCTTCTCTTGCCTAGTTACTCAGCTAGGACTTCCTGAACTATGTTGAAAAGAAGTGGTGAGAGTGGATATTCATGTCTTGTTTCTGATCTTAGAGGAAACTTTTCAACTTTTTACTGTTGAATATGATGATAACTATAGGATTATTATATGAAGCTTGTATTGTGTTGAAGTACATTTCCTCTATATCTAGTCTGTTGAAAGTTTTAGAAATGAAAGTGTGTTGGAATTCATCAATTTTTTTCTAAATCTAATTAGATGATCATATGATCTTTATTCTTTATTTTATGAATGTGGTGAATCATATTTATTTATTTACATATGTTGGATTATCCTTGTATCCCAGAGATAAATACTACTTGAACTCAGATAATAATTCTTTTGATGTGTTTTTAAACTCACTTTGCTGGTATTTTGTTAAGGATTATTGCATCTACCCTCATCAAGAATATTGGCCAGTAATTATTTCTTTCTTGTAATGTCCTTGTCTTTCATTGGTATCAGGTTAATGAAGGTCTCACAAAATGCGTTTGGAAATGCCAACTACTGTTATGTATCCACAATAATTAAAATTATACAATTTTTAAAAATTAAAAAATAGAACAATAAAATGAATTTGGAAATATTCTCTTTTCTTCAATTTTTTTGGAGAGGTTTGAGAAGGATTGGTGTTAGTTCTTTGTCAAATATTTGGTAGAATCAAGCTGTAAAGCTGAGCTGTTCTTTGATGGGAGTCTATTTATTACTAATTCAATCTCTTTATTTATTATTGGTTTCTTTAGTGTTTTATTTCTTCATGATTTAGTTTCAGTAGGTTGTATGTGTCTAGGAATTTATTCATTTATTCTTGATTATCCATTTTTTGGTATATAAATTTTCATAGTTTTTTATAATACTTTGCATTTCTGTGACATCAGCTGTAATGTTTCAACTTTCATTCTGATTTTTACCTGAGTTCCCGTTGTTCTCTTAGTCTCTATTTCATTTATTTCTGCTTTGATCTTTGTAGTTTCTTTTCTTCTACTGACTTTGGGCTAAGTTTATTCTTCTTTTCTAGTTCCTTTTGGTATAACATTAGTTTATTTGAGATCTTTCTTCTGTTTTGATAGTGGTATTTATTGCTATACTTTTTTTCTTAGTATTGCTTTTGCTGCATCCCATAAGTTTTGGTATGTTGTGTTTTAGTTTTTATTTTTCTCAAGGTATTTTTATTTTATTATTTATTTCTTCTGTGACTCATTGGTTGCTTTAAAAATATGTTGTTTAATTTCCATACGCTTGTATATTTTCCAAGATTTCTCCTATTGTTGATTCCTAATTTCAAGCCATTATGATAGCATAAGATACTTGATATGATCTCCATCCTCGTAAATGTGTTAAGACTTGATTTGTTGCCTAATTTATAATCTATTCCAGAAAAATGCTCTGTATGCACATGAGAAGAAAGTTTATTCTGTTGCTGTTGGATGGAATGTTTTGTATATGTCTGTTAGGTGTAAAGTGTAATTCAGGTCCAGTGTTTCTGTATTGACTTTCTGTCTAGACACTCTGTCCATCGTTGAAAATGGAATATTAAGTTGCCCCACTATTATTGTACTGCACCAACACTATTCTTGTAGTATTGTATTGTACTCTAGCTCTCCCTTCAATTATTTAATAATTGCTTTATGTGTTTAGGTCCTCTAATGTTGGGGTGTGTACATGTATATTTTTACAATTGTTATGTCCTCTTGGTAATTGACCCCTTTATCATTATATAATGACCTTGTCTCCTTTTATAATTTCTTTTTCTTAAAGTCTATTTTATCTGATACAAGTATAGCTACCTCTGCTCTCATTTGGTTTCCAGTTGCATGGAATATCTTTTTGTCATCCTTTTTCATTTGTTCACTTTTTGTGCAGTGAATCTCTTGTTGGCAGCATGTGGCTGGATCTTTTGGGGTTTTTTTAACCATTCAGTCACTCTGTCTTACAATTGGCTAACTTAATTAATTTACATTCATGATAATTATTGATAGGTAAGGACTTGCCACTGCCATTGTATAATTCATTCTCTGGCTGTTTTCTAGATCCTTTCTTTCTTTCTTCCTCTCTTGGTGTCTTACTCTGTGATTTGATGGCTTTTGTGGCAATCTGCTTTGAATCATTTCTTTTAATATTTTGTGCATCTACTATAGATTTTTTCCTTTGTGGTTAACATGAGGTTTATATAAAATATCTTTTTTTTTTAGTTGTAGAGACGAGATCTTGCCAAGTTGCCCAGGCTAGTCACAAACTCTCAGGCTTAGGCAATCCACTCGCCTCAGACTCCCAAAGTGCTGGGATTACAGGCTGAGCCACCGAGCTCTGCCAATATATAAAACATTTTAAAATAGTCTACTTTAAGCTGATGACAATTTTAATTGCAAACAAAACCTCTACACTTTCACTTCTTCTTGACACCTTTTATGCTTTTAATGTCAAAATCTGTGGTTTTATAATTTGTATCATTAACAATTTATTTTTATGCTCCATTTATAATTAGCACATAATAATTTTAAATATATGTGGAGCACAGGTTGATGTTTCAATACATGTATAGTTTGTATGATTAAACCAAATATTTAAACAAATAATGGTTAAAGTGATAGATTAACGTATCCATCACTTTAAACATTTATCATTTCTTTGTGTTGATAGCATTCAAAATCTTCTCTTCTAGCTATCTTGGCATATACAATACATTATTATTAGTTATAGTTACCCATCTTTGCAACAGAATACCAGAAGTTATTTTTCCTATCTAACTATAACTTTGCATCTGTTGACCAAACTTTTCCCATTCCTCTCTCCACCCTATTCTCTCCAGCTTCTAGTAACACTCTACTTCTCTGAGATCAACTTTTTTAGGTCCCACATATAAACGAAATCATGGAATGTTTGTCTTTTTGACTTATTTCACTTAACATTATACCCTCCAAGTTTATTCATGTTGTCCCAAAAGATGGATTTTTTTCTTTATAAAGGTTGAATAGTATTCCTTTGTACAATTGGCACTTAAACCACAGGATGTGAACGGTGTGGGCCCACTCTATGAAGCTTTTCTTTCGCCTCTGCTACTTCTGAGGAAGCAAGACCAACCCCTCTCTTCCTACTCAGCCTACTCAGTGTGAAAATGATAAGAATAAAGCCCTCTCACTTAATAAATAGTACATATTTTCTCTTTCTTACAATTTTCTTAATAATGTTTTCTTTTCTCTAGCTTCCATTATTGTAAGAATATAGTATATAATACACATAACATACATAATATGTATTAATCAACTGTGTTGTTGGTAAGGCTACTGGTCAAGAATAAGTTATTAGTTACATTTTAGGGAAGTAAAAAAATTATGCATGGATTTTTGACTGCACAAGGTGTCAGCACCCCCTAGCCCCCATGCTGTTCAAGTGTTAACTCTGTGTGTGTGTGTGTGTGTGTGTGTTACATTTTTTAATCCACTCATTCATAGTTGGATACTTAGTTTGATTCCATATCATGGTTATTGGGAGTACAGATATCATTTTGACATACTGATTTTATTTCCTTTGGCCATATATCCAGTAGTAGGATTGCCATGTCATATGATATATCTATTTTTAATTTTTCAAGGACCCTCTATACTATTTTCTATGTTGGCTACTAATTTATAGTCCCACCAGCAGTGTATAAGAGCTCCCCTTTCTCCACATCCTTGCCAGCATTTGTTATATTTTGTCTTTTTGATAATAGCCATTCTAACTGGGATGAGGTAATATAGCATTGTGGTTTTAATTTTCATTTCCTTAATGTTTAGTGATGTTGAGCATATTTCCATATACCTGTTGACCATTTGTATGTCTTCTTTTGAAAAATATCTATTCAAATTTTTTGCCCAATTTTAACTGGATTGTTAGTGGTTTTTTGCTATTAAATCATCTGAGCTCCTTATAGTTCCTGGGTATGATAAGTGCTTGTCGTATGTAGTTTGCAAATACTTTCTTGCATTCTGTAAACTGTCTCTTCACTCTATCGATTGTTGTGCAGAAACTTTTTAGTTTGAAGGAATAGCATTTGGCTATTTTTGGTTTAGTTGGTTGTGCTTTTGAAGCCTTATCCCCAAAAACCTTGCCCAGTCCAATGTCGTGAAGCATTTTCCTTATTTTTTGTTAGTAATTTTAGGCTACAGTGCAGTAGCACAATCATGGCTCACCAAAGCCTCAACCGCTTGGACTCAGGCAGTCCTTTCACCTCACTCTCCCAAATAGCTGGGACTACCAGCACACACCACCATACCTGGCTCATTTTTATTTTTTTATTTTTTGTAGAGACAAGGTCTCATTATGTTGTCTAGCTGGTCTTGAATTTCTGGGTTCATGCAATCCTTCCATCTTGGCCTCAAAGTTTTGAGATTACAAGCATGAGCTCAGTACCTGGCTAAAATATTTTAATAGAGTAAATATATACATAGATGCATACTACATAAACTATGATGATAAATGACAGAAGAGCGTTAGAGATGTTATTTCTTTGGGTTAGGGTGGATAGGAGAGGTATTGAGAAGTCACCAGAAGTACTGTAAGAAAATCATCTGTCAAAGCAAGAGGGCCAGATTACAGAGAAAATGAAAGATGTACACATTAATGGAAGAAGACAAGGCCCCCATTTCTGGTGAAACTTTAACAGCTAGACTTGATAGACCAAAACCTATTACTTCATAAGCCAGGCTGCATTCAACTGAGAGGATACTTTAAGTGTGATAACATAAGTAGATAATTCTCACAGACTGTGTTCCATGTTGCTTCTAAGGAGTGCCTTTATCGGTCAATTCATTCATCTTTGAGTCTAGGAAAACTGTACAGGTTTGTACAATTAGCTATCAGAAACAGAATTCTTTAGTTGGTCAAAAACCAACTAAAATAGGCATAAGTTCCCACCCTTTACATTGCCTCTGTTTCTAGTGTTAATTTTCTGGAAAAAAAAATAGAACTGGAAAGAAAAATTAGTAACCTTTTAAAGACTGTGTTTGTCCTTGTTCCTTAAGTAGACTTTGTACAAAACTCTCAGTTAAAAAAAAATTAAGTACTTTAATTAGAGTTTTTGAAATCCAAATTCAGAATAATCCCAAAGAGTATTATCTCACCCTTGCCTGCATTAAAATTCATCTGCCATTTGTCGGCCCACTTAAACAGTCTTTTAAGATCTCTCTGTCATCTATCTCCATCTGCCTGACTCTTCTAGTTTTACAACTTCTGCGAACATGAAAATTTGAGACTTTGAGATCCCAGAAAAGTTCTTCATTAGGAATAGTCCTACCGACATACCCTTATGGAAATTGGAACTGGCATCCTGAACAAAACTCGAAACCCACAGGCCATAGGAGATAAGATAGACAAGTGGGACCTCATCAAACTAACAAGCTTCTGCAAAGCCAAAGAAACTATCAAGAGAGCAGGGAGACAGCCTACAGACTGGGAAAAAGTATTTGCCAACTCCAGGTCAGACAAGGGTTTAACATCCTGGATCTACAGGGAACTCAAACGTGCAGAAAAGAAAAAAACAAACAACCCCATTATAAAATGGGCAAAGGATATGAACAGACACTTCTCAAAGGAAGACATCCGAGCAGCCAACAGACACATGAAGAAGTGTTCAACCTCACTA
>CAUYQG010097741.1:0-47791 GCA_963574415.1 Tarsius wallacei
TTAAATACAGAAGAAAAGGAAAAAAGAACAACAATGTTCTTCACAAGAATGCAGGAAAAGATCGAAAACACACATGAATCAACCCAAAAATCAAAAGAAAGACAACAAACAGGAACAACAACTCTATAAGAACCTAATGACAGGGATAAATGTTCACATTTTCAATAATTAGCCTGAATGTGAATGGACTAAATGCATCACTGAAAAGACATAGAATGGCAAAATTGATAAAATATCACGAGGAAACAATATATTTTCTCCAAGAGACTCATTGCACCAGAAAGGACCCTCACAGACTCAAAGTAAGAGGATAGGAAGCAAATTCTCAGGTGAATGGAACACAAAAGAAAGATGGAATTGTGATCTTAATATCAGACAAAATGCCTTTTAAGCTATCAAAAATTTTAAAAAAGATACAGAAGGTCACTACATAATGGTAAAAGTTTCAATCCATCAACAAAAAATATTCATCCTAAACATATATGCACCCAACATAGGAGCACCAATTTCCATAAATACCTTCTAGGCAAACTTATAAAAGATATTGACAAAAAATCAGCAAGAAGATCTGGAACCTCAATATGACTCTTGACCAAATGGACTTAATTGATACCTACATAGCACTCCACCCAACAACCATAGAATATACATTCTACTCATCACCACATGGAATGTGCTCTAAGATAGACCACATCCTTGGCCATAAATCAAGCAAACAAAAATGCCCTGTACCAAATGGTTGTCCACAGAATTCTACAAAACATACAAGGAAGAAGTGATACCAATCCTATTGAAAGTATTCCAAGCAATTGAGAAAGATGGATCTCTACACAAATCATTTTATGAAGCTAACATCACATTGATACCCAAGCCAGGTAAAGACCCAACAAAGAAAGAGAACTACAGGCCAATATCTTTGAACAACATAGATGCTAAAATTTTCAACAAGATTCTAGTAAACTGGATTCGACAACACATCGCAAAAATCATCCATCATGACCAAGTAGGCTTCATCCCAGGATGCAAGCCTGGTTCAACATTGGTAAGACCACAAATGTAATTAAATACATCAACAGACATAAAAACAAAAACCACATGAGTATATCATTAGATACAGAAAAAACTTTTCATAAAATTCAGCACCCCTTTTTGATAAAAACCCTTGAACATCTAGGCATATAAGAGCCATCTATGAGAAACTCACAACCAGCATACTGCTAAACAGACATAAATTGGAACCCATTTCCCCTGAAAACTGGAACAAGACAAGGATGCTCACTATCACCCCTCCGGTTCAACATCGTTTTGGAAGTCCTAGCTAGAGCAATCAGAGAAGAGAAGGTGATCAGGGGCATCCAAATAGGAAAAGAGGAATTCAAGCTATTTCTCTTTGTAGATGACATGATTGTATACCTTGAAAACCCAGGAGAAATTATCAAAAACTTCCTTGCACTGATAAAGGACTTTGGCAAAGTCTCAGGGTGTAAAATAAATGTGCAAAAGACAATCACATTTCTATATATCAATAATAAACAAACAGAAACCCAAATAAAAAGCATGATTCCATTCACAATAGCCGCACACAAAAAAATTAAATGCCTTGGCATCTTCCTAATCAGAGATGTAAAATACTATTACAATGAAAACTACAAAACACTGCTCAAAGAAATCAAGATGACACAAACAAATGGGAAAATGTTACATGCTCATGGATTGAAAGAATCAACATTAAGATGTCCATTCTACCTAAGGAATCTACAGATTTAACGCAATACCCATCAAATTACCAGCAGCAATCTTCTCAGACCTAGAAACAACAATACAGGAATTCCTGTGGAAACACAGATGACCAAGAATTGCCAAAACAATCCTTAGCAAAAGAAACAAAAACAAAAAATAAAACAAAACAAAACAAAAAATAAAGCTGGAGATATCCACTCCCAGACTTTAAACTTTATTATAAAACTTCAATAATCAAAACACCCTGGTATTGGTACAAAAACAGGCATATAGACCAATGGAATAGAATTGAGATTCCAGAAGCAAAACCCCAATTTCTCAACCAACTATCTTTGACAAAGCCTTCATCACCAACCACTGGAGAGATGTTCCTATTCAGTAAATGGTGCTGGGAAAACTGGCTGCCCACTGCAGAAGATTGAAATAGGACCCCTACCTATCCTCATACACAAAAATCAACTCTAAATGGATCAAAGATATAAACGTCAAACCTCAAACTATAGGAACCATAGAAAATGCAGGAGACAACCTTATGGAAATTGTAACTGTCAACCAATTCCTGATCAAAAACCCAAGTGCCAATGCCATAAGTGATAACATAGGCAAGTAGGACCTCATCAAATTGACAAGCTTCTGCAAAACCAAAGAAACCATCAAGAGAGCAGGGAGACAGCCCCCAGACTGGGAAAAAAATATATGCTAACTCCATGTCTGACAAAGGCCTCACATCTAGGTTCTACAAGGAACTCAAACGTGCTGAAAAGAAAAAAAACAAACAGCCCTATTACAAAGTGGACAAAAGATATGAATAGACATTTCCCAAATGAAGACATACAAGTATCCAACAGATACATGAAAAAGTGTCCAGCCTCACTAGTCATCAAGGATATGCAAATTAAAACTACACTGAGATACCACCTAAATTCAGTCAGAATGACCACTATAAATAACTAAAAAAATAACAGATGATGGATAGGATATGGTGAAAAGGGAACACTTCTACACTGTTGGTGGGAATGCAAACTAGTACAGCCTCTGTGGAAAACCTAAAAGTTCTAAAAATTGACCTTCCATATGACCCCACAATCCCCTTACTGGGAATATACCCAGAAGAACTCAAATCACTCTACGAAAAAGATACCTGCACTTGCATATTTATCGCAGCATTGTTCATAATAGCAAGAACATGGAACCAACCATGTTGCTGATCAAAAGAGGACTGGAAAAAAAAATGTGATACATATACATGATGGAATATTACGCAGCCATAAAGAAGAACAAAATCAAGAACTTCACAGCAACCTGGATGTAATTAGTGTCTATGATACTGAGTGATGTATCACAGAAACAAAGAACTGAGTATCATATGTTCTCACCCATAAGTGGACCTTGAACAACTACCACTATACTATAAGAAAAGGGTTGACTGTAGTGGGAAACTGTGGAGGGGAGGGGTGGGGAATTTGGACTGACAGTAGTAGAAATCTGCCTGGGGAAGCAGGGGGATATACCTCATCAACAAGGGTATCTGCACAGTGAATATTTGTATACCTAACCCTGAAATGTACCCTACAATTTTAAAATTAAAAATCTTTTAAAGTTAAAAAAAGAAATTATTCCAATTTTGTGAATTTCACAATGAATATATTTATTTAACTCAATTTGCATTGATTTCATCTGTCTAGGCTGATTTCAAATTAGGCCTGATATATTTTCTGTAATATTAACTAGTTTTATGCATAGGTAGATATATATTTGATGTGAATATTATGACTTTACACTATCAGATGTGCTATATTAAAACTAATTAAATAAATCAAAAGAAGTAGAAAAATAATCTGCTTTTTCTCTAGGCCCATGTGGAAAATTTTTAAGCTTCTATCACTACATTATCTCCACAGTAGCCTGTGATGTATAACATCACTGTATTGGTTAATATACTTTATGTCTGTTTTTCTGGTTGCACTTCCTCATAAAAACTATGTCAAAGATTTTCAATAGTTAAAAACAGGTGAACATAGTTGTCTTCCTTTCTTTCCTAACCAAATATGTGTATTTATTGTAGTTATACTGTACTTTTACCACTGTTTGGAATAGGGGTGGGGTAGATACATTTTGTTTTATGTTTTTGGTTCATTGAATAAGATGTAGAGAACTGATGGAACATTACTGAAAATCTTAGATTTGAGTTGTTTGCAGTAAGTGAAGAGATGGGGTTTTTTTCCACTTAGTGAAGGGATGAATATATTTCATGTGGGAACAGAGAATAATTATCAGCAAGAGAAAAATGTAGTCAATACCAGAAAGATGCAACTTGATCCCATTTCCTCTTCCTGGATCTCCAGGAAGACTACCTTTCCTAGCCTTCCTTGCAATTAGTTGTGACCACACTACTAAACTTGTGACAACAGAATGTGCCCAGATTTATATGGATTACTTATAGCATTATACATGAAAATCTGTTACAAGACCTCTATATTTTATTTATTTCCTATCTTATAGGCAAAATTGAATAACTTACAGGTGATGGAGCCACAGACTGAAAGGGTCCTGGATCATCTGATTAGAGTTTGGAGGGGAGCTAGAAAGAGGGCCATCCAACTACCACATTGATTTATGGGCATAAGACCTACAAAAAAATGTCTTTTTTTTTTAGGTCTGTAATACTTCGAAGCATATTTATTAGAATGATTTCCTCAACAGTTGAAAGAATTTCTACTTCCAAGAAGGCAGATGTACATAAATATTTCATTCCTATATGCATAGTCTCCCACAATTCCTGTCACACAAGGAGTGTTCAACCAAATTACAACACATTGACTGATTAACTGGTAGACTAAATAGATGAATGTCTTGAAAGGGTATGTTAGATCAAATAAAAGTCATCCCAGCCTACTATGGGTTCATATCTCGTTCATCCTCAGGTGTAACATAATTTATCCTCTATAAGCAACGTGTGATGATAAAGTCAACCACATATAAGGTACTTGTTCTGTATTGGTTTTCTATAGCTATGTCAATTTGCTGTAACAAATTGCAATATACAATATACTTGTGGTTTAAAATAGCACAATTTTTTTGCAAGGAGGTAGGTAAGAAGTCCAACATGAATCTCATCAAACTAAGTTCAAGATGTCCACAAGGCCCAGTTCCATCTGGAGATTCCTGAGGATAATTTATTTTCATGTCTTTTCTAGACTTTAGAGACTACCTACAATCCTTGACTTGTGCCTGCTTCCTCTATATTTAAAGCAAGCAACATTAGATTGAGTACTCACATCAGATTACTCTTCTTCTACCTCCCTCTTTCACTTTTAAGGTCCCTTGGAGTACCTTGGACCAAACTATATTAATCCAGAAAAATCTCCCCAATTTTAGGTCAGCAGATTAGAAAATTTAATTCTATCTGCAAACTTAATTCTTTTTTTTCCGTGTAAAGAGATATATTCCCAAGTTTCAAGGGTTCCCCCTCCATCTGCAGGGGGGCATAATTCTCCCTATGATAGTTCTCTTATTTATAAATAACAGTTTATTGTAATCAATGAAATACACAAGATGTCTCAATCAAGAATAATCATTGGACTACACAGATTTCCACAGACACATTTTTATTTTTCGCTCCTGCATAGATCCTAAAAGGAAATAGTGACAAAATTAAAGTAAAGATCTAAAGCACTCACTCTGTTTCATATTCATTTTAAACATACTTGGACTCACTCTGTATTATGTGGGGTCAGAGTAGTTAATTAATTTTCCATCTGTTCTTGTTTGATATCTTACTGATTGTTTTCTACTGTACACTCATGAAATTAAAACAGCTGAAATAATCTCTTGTTGGAGGCTGCAGTGTACCTTTGTAATGCAGGGATTGATTTTAAGATGTTTCAGTTCCTGTTGTAACAGACTAGAAATGTCTGGAATAGCATCAGATTTCACATGTATCCTTGTTCACTCAGAAACCTATTCAGCTTGAGGCAAATGGGACATATTCTCTTTCACATTACTGATATTATTGAAAAGCCAAATGGTGACAGATCCTGTGACTTTTGGTCTTCAGTTTCACAAATCCCATGTTATTAACATTTTTTTTTCCTTTGGAGGAAAATTGGTCTCAAATAACAAAGCTACCTCAGATGTAATAGTTACTAGTACTTTTTGACCCAGGGTATTTAAGCTTGCAAGCTAGACTTCATCACATTTTCTGTTTGGTCTTTTTAGCATTTTTCTCAGTTTCTCTTCTACATAAAACCACCCCCCCCCCCCAAAAAAAAAACCCTAATAATTTGTCATTTATCCATTAGTAAATTAAATATTTCAATAATTAGGAAAAAATGTTTCCATATTCCTGAGAATTCTTGCTTTCTCTCTTTGAGCACTGCTGATTTGCTTGAGTCTTATTTAGTGTTTCTAATATTATTCATTATTCCTTTTTCATTGTAACCAGTCGTCTGGCCATCTATTTTATTGGCATTACTAAGACTGCTGGATTTAAGGCTGAAGAGTGAGTTATCTCATTCTCTTAAGGCATTCAATGTGTTCATTCTAATTGGCACTCAGGGTTGAAAGAGACAGAGAGAGAGAAATAAAACAATTGGAAGTGGAATGATAAATAAATCTTAACTGAACACAGCCTCCAGAGAGTTTTGAGAAATAAATTCTTAAAATGATGGGAAAAAAATTAAGAACTCCAAATGAGTGAGCACCAAAGTATCAGGAATAGGAAAATGTCTTCAGACTTTCAGTTGAAGTCTCCTACTGCAGATAATGCAGATTTCTAGACTTGACGTCTAGAGAAAAACAACACTCAAATGCTTTCTCCATTGGAAATTAGAACCCACTTCTGGCCAAGAAATGAGGGGGCTGGGTGGATAAGATGTGTAGACGACTCAGTGCCAAAGGTCAAGAATAAGTGAGGATATTCTCTGAGTATCTCACCCATAATCACAAAGTAGAGGCTGAAGAAAAGCCCATTTTGAATTATTGGGAGAGATTTATTTCTGCTGGTGAAATTTTGAACTGTACTATGTTTTATAATATAGACTGGATATTTTGTGTTTCCTTAAGTTATCAATCTCAGATGATTTGTATATTCATGTGGGTTCTTCATGTTATTCTGTGCAGAAAACTAACCTGGGTCTTAATTCTGTGATTTACAAGGAATATTTATTTTAGAATATAGCACTTAGGATCACTAAGACTGAGTTGCTTAGTTATTTGGGAGACTTTTGGTACCTTTTTGACATCTTAAACTGTCAAATTCAGACTGTTTTAATCAATTCTTAGAAATTCTCTTAGACTATTTTCTTGCATTATTATGTATTGAATTCCTGAAGTTGGCTATGTCCTCACAAAAAATTCAAATTCCTACTGACAAAATATTCATAAAAGACGAGATCCATAGAAGAGAAATGTTACAAATGGAAAGTTTGTTTTTAAACTCATACAAAAATAGTTAATCTACTATCTTTCTCAGTGACCACTCAGGAATATATCATTTTAAAGCCTCCATGAAAATTGTCTTGAGTCTGTGATCACCAGATACCACTTCCAAACAGGTGGAAATATTGCTCTTTACTTTTGTCATTTGTGTTGTTATTACAGGTTAGGAAGATGAGGAAAGAATATAGAAATATTGTTCTTTGAAACTATGTATATACTATTCATGAAGCATAATGGTAGTCATTACAATTAATCCTCACAACAGCTCTATGCTATTTGTTATACCTAATTTAAAGATGAAGAAACATACTGATAAATCAGGTGATGTGTTCAGTGTGAGCCAGGACTATAACCCAAATCAGACTGATGTCAAATTTGTGCTTTCTCTATATTACAGTGTTCTCCCTGCATGAGCAATAAGTCCTCCCTCAACCACATTTTACCTGACTGTTCATTGCTCTGCTAATGTACATGTTACCTTGGTCATGAAAATGGTATCCACGGGGGTAACATCTTGGCTACCTCAGTGACTACAAAAGCGACTCAATCTGTGTCTTCATTTTTCAGAGTCCCTATGAGATTAATGTTAGCCATTATTCAATCGCAAATTAAGTGTGGGAATATATGCATTTTTGGCTTAATATTCCTTTTAAATTTTAAAAATGCAATGTATTTTATACTTATATATGTAAGCACATACATATATGTATACATAGGTATCATATATGATTTATTATGCCATATAAACATATGGATGTAATATATATAATCAATATGTACAGCTTAGACTAGCAATAAAAGGAAGAACTATGTGCCTATGTGCCAAACTCCTTACTTAGGAAATGCAACATGACCAGTGTATCTGAATAACTTTCTGAACCCATTACAAATGCATATCTCTCCCTACTGGTTACCACAGTTCTGGATTTAGTGTAAATCATTGCTTTCTTTCCTTTATAGTTTTATATTATATGTATATATATATATATATATATATATGTGTACTCCTCAAAAGCTTAATAATAGGTAATTTTATTTTATGCAAATTGAGCCATATTATATACATTATTCTAAAGTTTTCTTTTCTCTTGGCATTTATCGGGGAGATTCATTATGTTTAAGGTAGTAGTCGTAATTTAGGCATTTTAGTGCATTATAATAACCCATTGTTCAAGATAGAATAATTCATTTATTCATTTTTGTGTCTGTAGTTTATTCTAGACTGTTTTTGAAAAAAATTTACTTCTGTTCTTACTCATTTTCCATGAATATATGTGCAAGAATTTTCTTAGGATATTTATTCAAAAGAGAAATCACTGACTGTTAGATGAGACACATATTACATTTTAATAGGTAATGCTAAATTTGTTTTCCAAAATGATATACCAATTTAAATTGCATCTAATAGGTAAGAATTCCCAATACATCACACACCTGTCAAAACTTGTTATAGCCATATTTTAATCTGCAAATTTATAAAATGGCATTCCATTGTATTTTAAATATGCATTTTCATGATGCCTGAGTTGATCATATTTAAATCTATTTATTGATCAACTTAGCCCACTTCAGTAAAATTCCAGCTTGTGTCTTTCGTCAATTTTTCCAATGCTATTCATATTTTTTAAGGATATAAAATGACTCTTTTTATGCTATGAAGACCAAGACTCTTTTTACTATGTTTTGCAAATACCTTATCTGGTCATATTGAATAAAAAGAATTTCTTAATTATAATAAAATAAAAACAACTGTTTTTTTTCTATGAAAAGGTAACAAAAATATAGAATTTCTTAGAACATCCAATGGTTGCCTTCACAGTTACTTTCCTTATCCATTTGTAATAAAATGTGTATTTATGGTGTGAGATAAGGGTTTAATTTCATTTTTGTTTGCATATAAATCATTAATTATTTGTACTTATCTACATGTGTCATAAGATAAGCTTTGATAAATATAGCCCTGCTTCTAAATTATCTCTTCTTAACAATTTTGAATAATATTACAAAATACTGACTTATGCCTGTGCTTTAATTGTTAAAACTCTTTAATAAATTTGGTATTTTTTAATGGCAATGCTATTATTCTTTTTCAACAGTGCTTGGTTATTCTTGACTTTTTACCTTTTAAAGTACATTTTAGCATCAACTTGTAAAGATTTACTATAAAAAATATTAAAATTTTTCTTTGAAATCACACTCAAGTCATAGCCAAATTTGGAATAAATTAACACATTTTTGATATTAAATGTTTTCACTGTTTGCATATATAGTTTATACAATACATTTTTAAACTCTTTCAAAAGTTTTTGTAAATTCTTCACAATTGTCTTAAACTTATTTTATCAGATTTATTGTTAGGCATCATGTTTTTGTACTCTTAATTGTAACTAGTATTTTGATTTATGTGATGCTTTCTAACTTTGTTACTGATGTTTCCTTAAGAGTAACTCTACCATGAACAAATGAGTTTTGCTTTTTTTCTAATCTATATAATTTATATTTATTATTCTTACCCTGTTATACTGGTTAGGTTATCAAAAATTAGGTTGAGAAAGTGGGAAATTGTTGACTATAAAAATAAAAGACAGAGTTTTATAAAAATGATATAAATAGCACAAATTTATATCTTACAGTTTTAAATGTCCTAAAATTAGACATTCTTTTTAAATATGTTAAGTTTTAAATAAACTAGATCATTTCAGCAAATTAAATGGGAAAGAATTGCAAGTGTATCATAATTTCTCAATAAGATATTTTTACAGCATTTAAAAAGAAAATTAATGCTGTTTATCATTTTCAAGATCAAGAATATCCCATTCACAATAGCCACACAAAAAAATGAAATACCTTGGCACTTCCTAACTAAAGATATAACGAATGGAACAGGATTGAGATAACAGAAGCAAAATCTCAATTTCTCAGCCAACTCTTTTTAACAAAGCCTCCACCATCAACCACTGGGGAGAGGAGAACATATTCAGTAAATGGTGCTGGGAAAACTGGCTGACCACATGCAGAAGATTCAAACAGGACCTCCACCTATCCCCATACACAAAAATCAACTCTAAAAGGATCAAAGACCTAAACATAAAACCTCAAACTATAAGAACCTTAGAAAACGCAGGAGACACCCTTATGGAAATTGGAACTGGCAACCAATTCCTGATCAAAACCCCAAGTGCCCAGGCCATAAGAGATAAGATAGAGAAGTGGGAGCTCATCAAATTGAAAAGCTTCTGCAAAGCCAAAGAAACCATTAAGAGAGCAGGGAGACAGTCCACAGACAAGGAAAAAATATTTGCCAACTGTATATCTGACAAAGGCCTAACATCTAGGATCTACAAGGAACTCAAATGGACTGAAAAGAAAAAAAAAAAAAAAAGCCCCATTACAAGACAGGCAAAAGATATGAAGAGACACTCTGCAAAAGAAGACACAAGAGCAGCCAACAGATACATGAAAAAATGCTCAGTCCCAGTAGTCACCAAAAAGTGCAAATTAAAACTACACTGAGATACCAACTAACTCCAGTCAGGACAGCCATCATCCATAACTCAGAAAACAACAGATGCTGGAGAGGATGTAGTGAAAAGGGAACACTTCTACACTGTTGGTAGAAGTGTAAACTAGTACAGCATCTGTGGAAAACAGTGTGGCAATTCCTAAAAGACATAAAAATTGACCTTATATATGACCCTGCAATCCCCCTACTGGGAATATGCCCAGAAGAACTCAAATCACGCTATGAAAAAGATACCTGAACACGTATGTTTACTGCAGCATTGTTCACAATATCAAGAACATGGAATCAACTGTGCTGCCCATCAAAAGAGTATTGGGAAAAAATGTGGTACATATATATGATGGAATATTATGCAGCCATAAAGAAGGACAGAATCATGAACTTCACAGCAATCTGGATCGAATTAGAGTCTATAATAATGAGTGATACATCACAGAAACAAAGAACTGAGTATCACATGTTCTCACTCATAAGCAGACCTTGAACAATTATTATAATATTATAAGAAAATGACTGGCAGTAGTGGAAAACTGCCAGGGGTGGGGAGGATTGGCAGTAGTGAGAATCTGCCAAGGGAAGGGGGGCATACTTTATCAACAAGGATACCTGCATAATGAACATTTGTTG
The DNA here is from genome assembly GCA_963574415.1 of Tarsius wallacei. Taxonomy (NCBI): domain Eukaryota; kingdom Metazoa; phylum Chordata; class Mammalia; order Primates; family Tarsiidae; genus Tarsius; species Tarsius wallacei. Next base: position 11,330 of record CAUYQG010097741.1, read on the forward strand.
TATACCTAACCCTGCATTGTACCCCACATCTTTAAAAAAATAAATAAATAAAACTTGGGCACTAGGGGGAAAAAAGGAATAATGCAAGTGCAAACTTCACTGATAATTCGTACATGTATAGAATGTTATGAATAGTATTCTTTCATTTAGATAAACACATAAATAAAAGAGGATTAATTAACAAAGAACACTAGCATAACTGATCAAGAAAACTCAATGAATGACAAAAAATAGAGTGTGAAACAGAATAATGAAGGAAAAAAAGAAACAATATAAAATATGTTAAGAAAAAGACCAGATGCTAAATTATCACGTTATCTGAGTTGATTTAATTTCTTTATTAAACAGACATTCTTAGTATGGACAAATAGCATACATCTCCTAGATTGAATAATACTGTACATTGAACCATTATGGAGAATGTTGCATTGTATATAAAGCATACTTTAAAATTTCTGCAACACTTATATCATAATGTTAAGAATATTAGGATAATAGTAGGTTTAGGAAAATATTTAGTTAAAAAAGTTTTTATGCAATATACCTCTCTACTAGTTTAGAGTTTGCAAATAGAATGTTTTATGAGTGATATATGAAATTAACTTTTATAGAGTAATGTACTTTTTTTCTACATGTAGGTAACATATTTAAAATTTTTAAAAGATAAATACATATTATTTATGGTACCTGAATTGGCATTATTTCTATTTTGCCATTAAATTGAAAATTATAAGTTAATTTAATGCTTTATCAATATTACTTGAGCTTCATATGTGTGTTCAATGAAATACCATAAACACAGTCTTTGATCAGCTCTGTCGAAATACTTCTTCATAGTGCTTTGTAACAATGTAGATTATTGAACCCCCACCTCATATCTAACAATGCACAATTTCAGTTTTAACAGTATCCTAAGTGCTTTAACAGTATACTAAGTGTTTCCTAATAAAAACTTTTGAGCACCTAGGCATAGAGGGAACATACCTCAAAACAATAAGAGCCACCTACGATAAACCCACTGCCTGCCAGTGTGTTGCTAAATGGACAGAAATTGGAATTATTTCCCTTGAAAACCAGAGCAAGACAAGCCTGCCCACTCTCATCTCCGGTTAAACAGAGTGCTGGAAGTCCTAGCTAGAGCAATTAGACAAGAAAAGGAAATCAGGGGTATCCAAATAGGAAACAAGGAAGTTATCCTTCTTTGCTGACAATATGATCTTATACCTTGGAAATCCAAAAGAATCTGTCAAAAACATCCTTTGGCAAAGTCCTCGGGTACAAAATAAATGTGCAAAGCACAGTTGCATCCTTATACACCAACAACAACCTGGTGGAGAACCAAATAAAAAGCACATCTCATTCACAGTAGCCACACACAAAAAAGAAATATCTAGTTTTAAAAACCAGAATTTCAACTAACAACACAACAACAACAAGTAAATCCCTATGTTTTCCAGGTGCTTTTGCAGTAGGGTCCAAACATGCAGAATAAGTCCCACCAATCAGACTCACCCGTGTAAGATTAAATCAGTAACCGAAGAGCATGTGGAAATACTAGGATGGCCAGGGTCGGAGGGAGGGAGGGTGTAGAAGCAGTGGAAAAAGCAATCTTTACATAATTTAAAAAAAAAATTAGACTCCAAATATTTAACTCAGAAACTGTATGAAAAATTTTAAATTATCCATCTATTATCCACTGTTATCAACTATCATTTTTATCAACTATCGTCCATTATCTTTGATAAGGGATAAAGGAATGAACTGTTTAAAATGTAGGACAGTAAAATGTAAACCACATAGAAAAAATTTGGTTGCTGAAGCCCATGTTGCTTTTTGCTCTACTTTATGCCACAGGACTTGTAACCTTCAGCATAATGAAATTCATGGACTCAGTTTGCTGATATTTTCTTTACATGTTGCTCACTCGTGCCAAAGACTGATGACTTTCAACATCTATTTTCAGTTTAGCCTGGAGAAATTAAAAAATATTCTTTTGGCTACCAAGATTTAACAGGAGTGTACAACAGAACCTCCATGAATCTCAAAGATGATATATATTTTTTTAGAGTAAAAACATTTTGCAATTAACTACTCTAAAAAAAAATAAAAATAAAAACAGAATTCCGTTGAGGTTCACATTTCTTTGGAGTCTGTTGGCAGACTACACTGCAAATATCTTTCTATTTAAGCTAAACAGCAATAAATAAAAATAGGCATAATAGAAATCTATATATTTTCATATTATATCAGTTAGTGTGCAATTGAGGAAGTCAAAAAGGCAATAAATTAATATTTATATAAATTTTACAAAAGTAAAAAATAAAATTAGTGAATGTTGTTATTTGAGACTGCACTCTAAGTCATAAATATTTTTAAATATTGTAAAGAAAACAGTGAAATATTTAGAAATGTTTCAAAATAAATATCACAAAATTATCTTTAAAAAATTATTTTAGAATAATTTATTATACAGAATGGAGAGCACAGCAATTGTCTCAAAGTATATCAAAACAAACTGAATATTTAAAACAAGAGACATTCTTTCTCAAGTATTTATAAGTGTATGTAGATTTACAGGAAATAAATTATCATACACACTAAGATAAGAAATAGTTGTAATTGTGGCAGGTGCAATATATCATGAACCAAAACTATACAACTAGATACTGGAAAATATGCCCTATGTTACTGCTCTCCCATGGCTTAACTAGAACCTGGAAATCATCTCACTGAATTAAATAATGAATTTTAAATGTATATAGAAAGGGAAGATTCACTAACCGCATAATTTCAATGATTTTCTAGATCTATTTGTCCTGTCCATCAGAATTTCCTGGCTTGAGTTAGAAATAAACAAATTTCAGGAGATTCTGTTTTTCTTTTGTTTATTGATAAATTTAAAAGATATTGGCAGTAGCAGGAAACTGCCAGGAGGGGAGTGGGAAGGCAGGACTGGCAGGAATGGGAATCTGCCTGGAGGCGGGGGTGGGGGGGGAGCATCTCATCAACAAGGGCATCTGAACAATGAACATTTGTATACCGAACCCTGAACTATACTCCGCATCTTTAGAATTTAAAAAAAATTGAAAGAGAAAAAAAACTGTCTTTTTCTAATAGCCTTTTATCTTTTGACTGAAAATCATTTAGGTTACTGACTTTTAGTCCATTTCATCCTAACTAATCCTGCCCCCACCCACACTTCAAGGAATTATGGATCCCAGTCTTATGAAAAATATCTGAAAATGTTTCGACAAGATGAAATAGACCTTGCAAATGAGATTATTGTTGTTACTCTGCTTTTCCAAGTCCTTGTAAATAACACTAAAACAAACACACTCTTTCCTGATGATTTAGTACTCAGCTGCAGATCACAACATACCATGTCCCACACACTGACTCCCAAGAGTTTGAGCTCCTTGGCCTGTATTTGTTACAAACATGAATTTCCATTATGGGATATTTGCAATCTGTACTCTATAGCTTCTGGAGTTATTGAAATGTGCAGCAAATGCTTAAGAGGCAGTAATACATTTTAAAAGACAGAATCAGAGGAGGTAAAATGAACCTTGTGTGAAGATTAATAAAGAGAGATTTCAAGGCAAAAGAGATGTTCCAGCTGAAAACTAGTTGCACGAATGTCAAAGAAAATGTGTAATGAACTCTACTATATTATATTGAACACTGAAAAAATGAAAAACAAATAAAATTTACAAATATTATTTTTTGATAAATATAGGATCTGATTTGTGGAAGGAATTTCATTATGTATATTAGTTACCTCACGTAATACTCTGAACAATCTGTTAAGTGTGTAATATTAATAGCATTCTCTTCTGATATGAAAATCAGAGTATTATGGTGAAAATAAAATAGCCTTTAGATTTGCACATGTGCATTCAGCATGTATTTCTTCTGTTCATTATCATACAGATAATACTTAAGGTCATAGATCACAAATAAAAACCTCAATGAGGAAAAACATAAACAAAATTAATAAATATAAACTGTGGTGTGTGAGGTTTTAATAAGTGTTTTGGAAAATCTAGAAAAATAGGAGTGTAAATGATAGTGGTATTAATGAAATATAAAATGTTTTTGAGTGTGTTATGGTGTCCAAATCTATTTGCCTTGAACATGCATTCTCATCTTTTTTTGTGCCTTTCTGTATGACAGCATTTGAAAATCTCAAAACCCATTTCCCAAACATCCTTAAAACTAGAATTTTATGTGCAAAAAAGAATTTATCAATTTGAAGAATCTGGGTGAAATTTGTAAACAGAAGGAAAATGACCTGAACAAAATGGTGAGACCTCATAGCTATAAGCCAAAAAAATTAGCCAGGCATAGTGGCACATGACTGTGTTCCAGCTACTTGGGAACTGTGGTGGAAGGATCACTTGAATCTAGCAGGTCAAGGCTGTAGAGAGCGTGAGCGTGCTGCTGCGCTCTAGCCTGAGCGACAGAGTTAGACTCCAACCCAAACAAACAAATCAACAAACAAACAACAAAAAGAGATTTGAAAGGAAACTAGATCAAGAATGGCCCCCAAATATTGGCAGAGTAATTGAAGGGTGAAGTTTCTATCTACTAATATGAGAATGTAGCCTAAAGAGGTTTGTGGGAAAAAATTAGAGAGGTAATACATTGTAATTCATTCTGACATCAATTTATTTGCACCAAACAGATTGCTTACAAGCTGCAGAACCTTGGACAATTTATTCAACTTCTTTGTATCTCGGTTTCTTCGTTTATAATAGCAACTACTTCCATAGGTTTGTTATGGAAGATAAGTACATTAATACACACACACACACACACACACACACACAACTCCTACAATACTTTTTGCGTAGTAAGAAAGGTAGAGGTAGTAGCTGTTACCATTATCTGGTCTTTGCCTTTTGAACATTTACAATTTGAGAGATCTATTTGTCATATAATTTAAGATGTTTAATAAGCATTTGGATAATCAAATCTAGACTTCATGAACGAGATCAATGACAGAGATCTAAAGTTGAGACACAATTACTAGAAATTACAAAGTTGAGAAATCCCTCCTTTAAATACAGCCTAATCAAATATATGTAACTTTTGTGGATGCAAAAAATATAAATACCATCTAATTAGATTATATTTAAAGCCATAAAACCGAAGGAGATCAAAAAGAAAAAATTATGGTATTTAAAAAGACAAATTGTTCACTATAGACTCCTATACTACTACATTTAACATTCAGTAAGATCAGAAAAAAACATCAAAAGATACTGAATGAAGATTGTTTGCCAAAAGGTTGGAGAAAAACTAAGGGAGTGAAGTATGCTAGAAGCCCAATGAAGAAAGTGTGTCATGAAAATGATTGATAAACTGAGCAAATGCTACCGAAAGTCAAATAAGATCAATGTTATTATTGACATTGACCAGTGCAGGTTTAATGAAATATGTAAAAATAAAACTTTATTGTCATGGGTACAAGAGAATGGAAGAAAAATAATCAACACAACCACTTTAAATAATTTTTTCATTAAAAAGAAACATGGCAGTGACTTGTAGGAGACTTAATCCCAAAGAGAAAGTATGTCTGTGTGTGTTGTTGTATTTAAAAGGGAAAAAATATAGCATATTTTCATATGCATAGAAAATATTCAGTAGAAGAGAAAGAGATGAGAATTCCTGAAGCATGAAAGAGGATGTGCTTCAGTTACTAAACAGATTTAACACTAGTTAAGAACGTGAATGAAGCAGCATTGATCATAAAAAGGACAGCAGTGCAAACAAATTGGCAGATGTGTGCTAGAGGTTTTGGCAAGTTTTCATCTGAGTACTTCAGAATTATGAGGTCAAATGATCAAATGTGAGTGAGAACAGAAAGTGTAGGAAGTTTGAGTAGATGCTAGAAGACATATAACAGCCTACTAGACACGTGAGAAAGATAAAAGACAAGGAAATCCAGTATGGTTGCTGGACATCTCACTGCTGTTAGTGATTCAATATTTAACGTGATCCTAGCCAATGTTTACGTGTGTTTGCATTTGTTGATCTATGTGGATTCAGGGGCAGAATAAGAGACCGTTTGGTTTGACCAGTCATGTCTCTGCTCAGTGAAAATCCCTGAAGAAGATTGGAGCAAAGAATTGAGTTACTATTGCCTTGTGTGCGTGTAATCCCTACTACTCAGGATGAGGCGACGATACCTTGAGCTCAGGAGTACGAGGCTAGCCTGGGCAACATAGCAAGATCCTGTCTCTAAATAAATGCACAGTTAGTTCCTTGAAATATAAATAAGAAATATATAAGGAAGAATTGAGTGAGTATGTACAGGAATGACTTAATGTGAAATTCATGAAAGGTAAAGGATGGACATGAAGCCGATAGAGACATAGTAAACAAAAGTGGTAATAGCAATTGATGTGATGTTTTTGAGCAAAGAATTGTGGATACTGAGGTTCTTGGAGAGTAAAATAGAAATATACAGGATAATGTTAGAAATGTGCATGATTGAAGCTGAGATACTGCTTTTATGCTCTATGGTATGGTGACTGATTGATGTAGAGTACAAGACAAAATTATTTGGAGGGGAGGAGATTCTAGGTCAAAGGTGCAGATATTGAAGTCACCCAATTGTAATAAAGGAATAGTACTGGAGAGAAGAAGGGATCAAACAAGGTGGTAAAATCTTTTTTTTTTTTTTTTTTTTTGAGTTGGAGTCTCACTCTGTTGTCTAGGTTGGAGGGCAGTGTCATGCTCACAGCTACCCCAGCATCAACGTGCTGGACTCTGGCAATCGTTTTACCTCAGCCTTCCAAGAAGATGGAATTACACACAGGCACTACCACACCTGGCTATTTTTTTTTTTTTTTAATCGTAGAGACGAGGTCTTATCAAGTTGCCCATGCTGGTCTTGAACTTGCTGGCTAAGGCAATGTGCTTGCCTCTGCATCCCAAAGTGCTGGGATTACAGGCTGAGCCACCGAGCCTGGCCTAAAGCCATAAAGAAGGACAAACATATGGACTTCTCAGCAACTTGAATGGCCTTAGAGTCGATCATACTCAGTGATCTATCACAGAAACAAAGAACAGACTACCATATGTTTTCACTCATAAGGGAACCTTGAACAATTCCTATAATACTGTTAGAAAGGGATTGGTAAACTGGGAATCCCTAGTGGTAAACTATCAGGAGGGGGGATGGGATTGGCAGTTGAGGGAAACTGCTAATGGAGGGAAGGGCACACCTCATCAACAAGGGTACCTGCATAATCAACACTTGTACACCTAACCCTAAATTGTACCCCACATCTTTATTTTAAAAAAAGAATAGGGGAGAGGCTCCTAAAAGTTAGAAGATGATAGACAAGTAAGAATGAAGTGTATGGTTTACTCTGTGACATGAGATTCCAAGTTATGGGTATATAAGGAGAATGGAAGGATTAGTTTAAAATGGCAAAGAAAATTAAGGCACCCACCTGCTCCCACCCAAGGTCTAGTGTTGTAGCAGACCTTCTGTGACACACATGCCGTCTCCAAGGAAACTAGGTCCCATTTAGTAGCAGTAAATAAAAAGAATTCTCAGAAAAGAGTTTAAAACTATGGTGAATTTTGTTAATGGTTGATTTCCAAAGGACAGTGGTAGTTTGTAAAAGTAACACTCATAACAAAATACCCTGGTTCTAACTCTAGTGCTGTAAGAATTTTGACTTGTTCTATAACTATTGCAAATTAATGAGTTATTGTTTTATTTGTTATTATGTAAGTAATATCTAGATGTCTGTACAAGTTAATGTAAGTACTACTTAAACAACTGCCTTTCAGTCAAAATTGTTTTATAATTGTAATCATATAATAGTAGTACTACAACCTTGGATTAATCTGCACTTATTGTTACAAAATAAATAAAATTACATATATCTAGTAAATCTATTTAAGGAATTTAAACTCCAGAAACATTCATGGCAAAGAAAGGAGAAAAATGAAATAGAAAACTTTCATGTCAAATAATATGAAAGCTTCCCCCTCTGTGCTTACCTCAAATCCAGCGGTATGAAAATACTTTCCCTCCTTTAAGTAGGGGATCTGGCACCAATGCTGCCATTTTTGCAATAACTGACACATTCTTCCTCACATACAGTAATTGAAATATCGGAATGAATTCTCCCTATAAGCACAATAGAACTGCCTGGAAACTTGCACATCATGGAAATCTTGAAGACAGTCAATTGGTATTTCTATCTCAAGAAACATCACAGACACCCAGTTTCCCAGGATAGAAACATCAGAGCCAACCTTGACTCCTGATGTCTCCTTCATCTGGCACATCCAATCACTCACTTATTAATCCTTTCTCATCAATATCTCTTGAATCTGGTTTTTCCTCTTCATTTCTACTGCCAGTGCCCTAGTTCAAGACTTTGTAATCTCTTTCTTGTAACTTTTCTGCAATCTCCCCTATAGGTAGGTATCTCTTCAGCTAATCTTTTCTTTACTCCAGTCCGTACTCCAGATTGCAATAGAGCTAACTTCCTACAGAACTACTTCAGTACCAGCTGAGGTGTGTTTTTAAGAACTTATATTGAATTACTTAGCATTATACAAGCAGAGTTATTTTGGAGTATGTGTTTTGCTTTGTGAATTCAGTTTTAAGCATCAAAATGAAGGACTTGCTTTACAGTTTTTTTTTTCTAGTTTTACTTTCAGTGCAATGGTGACTGCAATTAAGTGGGTGCTTAATGCAGACTTGGATGATAAATTGCTTTATTATGGGCAAGATTTCAGCATTTTGAGTGAATATCAATGTGATATTTGGACAAACTTCTTCTAAATATTCTCTGACAAAAGTCTTAAACTTCCATTATTGTGGAAGATGCCAAGGACATTACCCACTTATAACAGTATTTTTTATTTATGTAACTTATGAGACAAAAATTTGATGCTACCCTGAAAATCTCTGAAGAGAAATCTAGACATACACACCATAGATAACTGAAGAGTTCAGCTCAGTGCTGCAAATAGTATTCAGGTATATTTATATTAATGAAAAGAAGTTCCAGTGGCAAATTTTATTTTCTGAAACACAGATGAGTGGTATCAGACTGTTCACCACCTATTATATAATGCAATACCAAGAAGTGTTTTATTATAGCTTTGAATAGGTTCAGGATTCTAAATAGGAAGGGGACAAAGTACATTTTTGTTTCCATGTAAAATAGCATAATTTTTTTTTTTTTTTTTGAGTTGGAGTCTCACTCTGTCGCCCAGACTGGAGTGCAGTGGCCGCTGCAACCCACTGGGCTCTGGCGATCCTTCCGCCTCAGCCTTCCGAGTAGCTGGAATTACAGGCGCGCGCTACCATGCCCAGCTAGTTTTTGATTTATTGTAGAGATGAGGTCTCGCCAAGTTGCCCAGGTGGGTCTCAAACCCACGGGCTCAGATATAATTTTTTACTGTTGTAGAGAAGGCTCATAATATATTATTTCATATTTATAATACAAAAATCAAAATGTAGAAATGTAGCATGATTTTATGCAGATGTAATGGTTTATTCATATTGCAAATTAACACTGACCTAGCCCTTTATACTGACTGATGGTTTCAGGTTATGTTACAGTAGCAGATACCAGCATAGAGAAAAGAAGCAAGTTCTTTTAAAAACTTCTTATTCTTTAGTTCTTTTAGAAATTGCCACACTGTTTCAATACCCCTACTGGGAATATACCTGGAGGAGCTCAAATCATTCTACCAAAAAGATACCTGCACATGCATGTTTACTGCAGCACTATTCACAATAGTGAAAACATGGAACCAACGGTACTGCCCATTGAAACTGGACTAGATTTTAAAAATGTGGTACATATACACGATGGAATATTATGCAGTCATAAATAAGGACAAACATATGGACTTCACAGCAACTTAGATGGATTTAGAGTCTATAATACTCAGTGATTTATCAAAGAAACAAAGAACTGAGTACCACATTTTCTCACTCATAAGCAGTTCCTGAACATTTACCATAACACTGTAAAAAAGGGATTGGCAGTAATGGGACACCGCCAGGAAAGGGACAGGGGACATATAGCATCAATAAGGGTATCTGACCTAAATTACAAGGCATAGTGGGGGGTCAAAGTGAGGCCCAAACTACCTGTATGATGACCACTTGTACATCTAATCCTGAATTGTACCCCACATCTTTAAAATTAAAAAATAAAAATAAAAAAAATACTTCTTATTCTCCTCCCAAACTATTTGGCTATTAAAGTTTGAGTAATAATCACATTATATAATATTGCTTATGATGATCATAATAAGCCTAACTAAGTTAAATGAACATATTAAAAGTAAGCCAAAGTTCGATTCAATCTAACAGTTCACTCTGTCATTCTTCATGATATTAAACACCAACAGGAATGAGCTTCATATGAACACCATCTGCATGATCAAACCTGTCATTAGAAGTGGCAGAAATCTTCTCAGGACCTGTAGCCCAGGGCCATATCTGGCCTTTGACTCTCACAGAGACTCTGAAGAAGAGAAGAACGATGGCCATCACCTTGGCAAAGGAGCCTTAAACACGAGCACAAAATTTGGCTCAGGCTGGTAAGCCCCCAGCCCAGATGTTTATTCATGTGACAACTGTAGGAAGACCAGGCAGGACCTCAGTGAAGCAATGTTCATGAGGTTGGTGGACGTCTCCTGCTTGGTATACGTGTAGGTGCAGATGTGTTAGAAGCTTATCCAGTTTGGGAGCAACTTAGAGTAAAATATACATGTGTTCCATCTCTTTGGACATCTTGTGAATGCCATGACTGCTCATCATCTGATGGGTCACCTCCTTGATAAAGGTTGACTTTGGCTCAGACAAGAAGACACTGCATGGCCTCTGACCAGTTCCTACTGAACCTCGACCTGCTGTAACCACTGTCCCGGGCATTAGGTCTTCTGTACCAACTGTTTCTGAGACAAATTGCCTGGAATCCATTGATGCAATCTCTAAGCCCTATCTTTCAGGATATTGCTGAGAGGGATAGTCAGCAGAATGGCTGATGGTGCTAAGTTGAGGTCTGAAAATGTAGACTTTCAGCTTCACTGTGCTCAAGACTTGGTCAATAAAGGCCTCCTTCATCCCAGGCAATATCAGGCTGAAGGCATAGAATGGCTCCAGTTGGGCAGTTGTGAGCTTCTGGGAAGCAGATAGCTTCTGCGACTTGGATGGCTAGACATTGATGCCTTGTCAGTGCTGAACCTTGGGTGCCCATGAGTTCACTGGTCCTCAGGAACCCCAGTGAGGGCGGTGGACAGTTCTGGATGTCCAGAAGGGCTTCTGATGCTTCATGAGCCATTTGCCAGATTCTGGCTAAAGACATGCTTCTGCTGCTGCTCCATCACACTTCCGATCCAACAAAAGCTGAATAGAATCAGTGCTGGTAATTGGACTTTTTCGTGTTACCCTTGAGTATGGAAATGTTGTACTTCGGGCACAAAGTTGCATTCCTGACAATATGTATATAAAACAGACAAATAATATTTTTTTCAAGAATATTGCAATAGGAGAGAGAAACCAGAACCCAGTCTGAGTTCCACTCTGCTGGAGTAAATGGTGGAAGAATTTTTAAAAGCTGGAGTGGAATAGGGAAATCTTAGCTTGTCCTTTTACTTACCCAAAGGAAATGCAAACTCTCCTATAGTCATGACAGGAAGTAGTTTTACCATTTAAGCAAGGTGTCCACCAAGTTAGACTTCTACTCTCCCAGAGAATCTGGGAAAGAGTCTGTATCTTCCATGATGATTTCAAAGGGATAGCTCTCAGGTCCTTGAGAAAGACACTCCTAGGTTGTAAAATTGGCAGTAGGCTCTTTATAAAGGTTTATATTTCAAATGGAGAAAATAAGTTATAATTTTTTTTGTAGCAAATGTTCTATCAAAAGGGAGGTCAGGGCCCAGAGCCAAGAAGTTCTTTGAAAGTTTGGTCACACTGAGGGAAACAATAAGGCCAAGTCTAACAAAGCTGAAGAAAACTTTAAGGCTGTTGTCATCTTTATATAACTAAATATAAGTATATATATATATATATATATAACCAAATATATATATATAACTATTAATGACATTTTAGTCAACAAGAGACCACAGATGCAACGGGGGTTTCATAAGATTATAATGGAGTTGAAAAATTTCCATTGCTTAGTGCAATAGCTGTGAAAGGTGGTATTACTCACATGTTTGTAGGGATGTTGATATAAACTAGCCTACTGTACTTCCAGTCATATAAAAGTATAGCACTTACAATTATGTGCAGTACATAATACTGGATAATGATTATAAAGAACTATGCTATTGGCCTATGCATTTACTATCCTTCTAATTATTATTTTTGTGTAATCCTGCTTATTAAAAAAGTTAATTGTAAAACAGCCTCAGGCAGGACCTTCAGGAGAAGATATTTCAGAAAAAGTCATTTTTTATCAAAGGAGTTGACAACTCCATGTGTATTATTGTCCCTGAAGCTCTTCCAGTGGGACATGATGTGAAGGTGGAAGACAGTGATATTTATCTGATCCTGTTCAGGCCTAGGCCAATGTGAATGTGTTTGTGTCTCAGTTTTTAGCAAAATTTTAAGAAGCAAAAAGAAATTTAAAATGATTAAAAACATGAAAAAAAGCTCATAAAATAAGGATAGGAATAAAGAAAATATTTTTGTACAGCTGCAAAGTGTTTGTATTTTAAGGTAAGTGTTATTACAAAAAAGTCAAAGTTTAAAAAATTAAGTTTATGAAATAAAAAAGTTCCTGCAAGCTTGATTCATGATAAGTGCCCTATAAAGGTGTATCATTTTTAATCTCTTATACCATATTTTACTATGCCTTTTCTAAGTTTAGACATATTTAGATACACAAATACTTAACATGTTATAATTGCCTCCAGTACTCAGTAGAGTAACATACTGTACAGATTTGTAGCTTAGGAGTAATAGGCTATATCACACAGTCTAGGGGTGAAATAGGTTATACTGTCCTGGTTTGTGTAATTGCACTTTATGATGTTTGCAAAACAATGAGATTGCCAAATGATGTATTTCTCAAAACGTATCTCCATTGTTAAGCAATGCCTGACTACATAAATATTTGTAAAGGATGGCAAGTTGGCAGAGTTAATTGTAAGATTCAATCTATACTAATTTTCTATTTATTTTATGTATTTTATTCCTTCCATGACCTTCATAATTAATGTATATGGAAAAAAGATAGGAAATACCGGAAGGATGTTTTTAGAGTTTACATTAAAAATCCTTGTTTAAAAAAGTGACATGTTGAAGAAAAAAAAAAAAGCCCAAATCATTAGCTTGAATACAGACAGAACCGAATCCTCTTTTTAGAATGTATTTTATGTAATTTGTGTAACATTAAGGAAGGTGATTCAAATGAGAGTTAATTTTCCACTAAAATTAGTTCTTATTGGATTTATTAAAATTCAAATTTTCAGAATATTCAATTTTATTTCAAAGAAAGACAAGTTATAAATACAAGTTATAGGAAAAGGTAAGTATAAATAGTAAGTAAGCTACTGTCTTTCTTACATTGGACCAAACTCATAGAATGTGCTAAAAAATATAATCAAGTAGTTAATGAGAAGGACAAGTAGTTAATGAGAAGGACAAGTAATATAAAAGTTCATAATCTGTAAGTCATATTAAAGAGAGAATAAAGTTAATTTATGACAGGACAAACAAGGGTGATACTTTCAGGTAAAAAGAGATGGAACACATTAAGACTTGATGATGCCAGTTCTAAACTGCTAGCTATATTTTTCTTATAATACCTATTGATGATATCCAGTAAAGTACCATCAAAGCTTCAAAAGTAACTTGCTCAGAAAATGCAGAAACAATCCACAGTTTTTAGCAGTTAACTAGTGAGCTACATCTTTAGCCAAGTGTCTTTCCTGTACAGTAACTTTCTATCTGTGTATGCTCTTGCTTGAGTCTCACCCATAATCGTATTAACTGCATCATCAGCCAGAAAGGCTGAGATATGACAGAAAGACAGTACATGAGAACTTTACCCAAACTTGAATTCAGGTCTATACATTTGGACCCTGTTTTAAGTCACTTATCATATGCCATCTATTTTCTCAGTCTTCATTATCTGCTTTGCATTGAATTGATTAAACATATAACTTGAACATTTTAATTTTGTCTGTTAGTCTGTCCTGTTGTTCCATAATAGCCTGTATGGAGGCAACAGGGAATCAAGACCATTTTGCATGTGACATTTATTGTTCATAAAATTCCCAGCACAAAGAATAGACTATAGTTCATGCTCTGTAAAGGACTGCCATCTCTTGCTCTTCAGATTTGATATTGTACAGTTATACTCTTAATTAAATCAGTGATTCTTAACAAGTGATAATTTTGTTCTCCAAAAGATATTTGACAGTGTCTGAAGACATTTTTGATTTGTAGTAAAGAAGAAATGCTTCTAGCATCTAGTTCTTAGAGATCAAAGATGCTGTTAAACATCCTATAATACACAGGACAATTTCCCATCACAAATAGTTATCAAGTTCAAATGTCAATATTGGTGTAGTTGAGAAACCTCATCTGGAATTATGCTTTATCCATATTGAAATTCATATTTCAAATAGTAATTTGACTTTTTAAAGTGTATGTGTTTGAAAACAATTTGGAAATGATTTCCTTTATGCAATTACCCAAGTCACTCTTTAATAAGCGAAGGTACTAAATGGGCACTATGGTGAAATTAGATCACAGAGTTTAAAATTCACTACTGAATGTTTATTATAAAAAACATAAGAAAGTTCATTCATCCTCTGCTCTTCTTATCTTTTTCTAATATAAGGGCTCAGAAAAAATTTTCATTATTAATCATACTTTGAAATTTTTTTTAAAGAGATATTTTCTAAGAGTTCATCAGAGGTGTTAGAGGCTCTGGTCAAGCCAGAGATCTTCCATTGCTCAGGACAAGAACGTCGGCAGTTGAGCTGGATTACACTAGTTAACCAAAGGTAGTCCAAAAGGCAAGATTGTGCAGGGGCTAAAAAACCTTAATTTAGCTTCTGATAAGATTTGTAACTTCATAACCAATTAATCTTTCCAACAGTTAAAGAGCAGAGCAGCATGAGGAAGAAAGGCCAACTTTTCCCTTGCTTTTAGTTAGAATTATACAATCTTAAAGTGGGAAGAGAAGTTCCTCAGCTGATTCTCAGTTTAGTACTGTATTTTCTTAATTCTTTTACTTCATTTATATTATATATTTAGAAAAATCATTTTTAAAAATAATGTGATGGGGGAGACAGTCAAATTTAAAAAGAAGAAGGTTGGATTCTCAGAGGAAAAGAAAAAAATAGTCTAAGGCAAAGGGTAGAAAGACGGTCTGCTTTCATTGCTATTCTGTGAAAACCTGCCCTGGTCAAGTACTCAGACTGAATAAATCAATCTCTCTGTCTATTGTCTGGACAGACAGATGCTGTTTTGTCTGTAGACTTCATGCCAATTAATGTTCAAATGCTGTGTTTCTGACATTAAAGATTCTCTGAGGTATATTCCTACAAACATATCACCAATGGTTCTGTGTAGGTTGAAATTAATACATATCTGCATGATGTTTGCCACAGAAATTTGTAAGAACAAATGTTCATGGGTATGAGTAGGTGAGAAAGATGGTGAGAGAGCAAGGGGAATTGACATAGAGTAGGATGGTGAAAACCACTGTTAGAGCTGGAGAGATACTAAGAGATAGAAATGTGTGTGTGTGTGTGTGTGTGTGTGTGTGTGTGTGTATGTGAGAGAGAGAGAGAGAGAGAGATACAGAGAGAGACAGAGAGAGAGAGAGACTGATCTTGCATTAACAATTTAAAAAAAATCCCTAAAACCTTTTATCTCTTTACCCTGGAAAGGAGAAAAGAAGCAAAAAGTAATTAGTAACTAGTTTCTCTCCAGGCAAAATAGAGACATTGTCCCCTTCACAAGGAAAGAGAAGGATGGGTGATGTCTTTGGGAGAACAGAAGAGACTTTCCACAAGTATAAGGTAAAGAAGGCCTGCATTAAGGCATTAAATAAGTGAGAAGCTAAGAGGCAAAGTGTCACTGTGGTGGAGATAGTGAAAACCAGGAGAGAAAGTGGTGGCATGGGGGCCGGTGGCATTGCAGACTCAAGGTGACTCAAATGGTGATTTCAGTCATTAACCGTGCTGACAGCTACAGAAAATGTCGGGGAGTCTGCCAGAATTCTTATGGAGAAAAATAATGGAACTCAGATTAGCTTAGGTTCCAGCAATTACTTTTGTGAGTGTTTGGCCAAATAATACATCATTTTGAGATGACTCACATCCCGTTGACTGTCCTTCCCAGACTGATTGCCAAGAAAGCATCTGTACATTAGAGCCTATACGATAATAATTGTATCTAATTTCTCATCCTCATATCTGAATTGCTGAATGATCTTGCTGTCTACCAATATTTCTTACCAATCTTGTTTTGAACTGCCAAATCAATATGTAAAGTAGTTTTGTATAAGAGTCTGAGCATCAAGTATAGTTGTTATCCATTTTCTTCATCCTTAAACATTAGTTATTATCAAAAAAATGTGATCCTTCCATATTTTCTGTGACAGTATTTGGTAAAATTTAACTATTGTGCAGAATTAGTTATTGGGAGATGTAAAATATATTTTTTTATTTAACTATTGTGCAGAATTAGTTATTGGGAGATGTTAAATATATTTTTGAAATTTCACTCAAAGTTAGAAAGATATTCTGGCTATCTGGAAAGCTGAAATCTATGAAAAAGCACATTATTATAGGTCACTAACTTAGGAACCATTAGGCTATATTTTAAATTTTTTCAAAGTATATATAGTGTGCATATTCACTTGTGCATCTCTTTTAAAATCTAGAACTCAGACTAACATAGATAAATTCTCAAAAAAAAAACCAAAAAGACTTACTAACTTGGATAGAAGTTGAACATTGATTCTCACTGTGACTAGACAATATTGCCCTAGGGGGTTTACTCCCAGTAAATGCCTGGAACTGAGTCAGAATTACTGAGTCTGGCTTAATTCGAGGTTATCACTGAGCTTAAACCAAATACTAATTTTATCTGTGTATGATTGTAGGGGTGAGGGAATTAAAAAATGGACATGTCAAAAGAATGTGCCCCCTTTTCTTCCTCTCTACCTTTAAAACCAGAAAGTGTCTAAATTTGACACACTTCTTTGTGTTTACCCCAAAAGCACTGTTAAAATGAACTCTATTACAGAGGAAAAAAAAAAAAAAAGAACAAAACAAAACCTGAGCAGCTAGTTGCTTGTTCCATTTACACATTAGCTAATGTAGCATTATCACATTAATGTTGATATGCTTGTAGTTTATTTAACAATATTCTAGAATACATTAAGTATTAATGATAAAGTCATTTTTGTTATAGAATAATTGGAAAAAGATCAAGATCCTAAGAAGTCAAATATTATTTTTGGACTTATATCTGTTATCTATGGCTGCTTAACTAACTGTCTCAAAATGTAGAGGTTATCTGGACTCAGAAAGATATGGCTTTGGTCTTTTAAGTACTTTTAGTCAAATGGAATTTGAGACTGGAGGCATTTTTGGATTCATTGGGATACTGGGACACTGGGACACTGGGCTTTTCTCCCTTTTTATCATTGCCTGTCCACATCATCTTTTCATGGTAACTGAAATATCTGCATAGAAATTCAGGGTTCCAAAGAGCACAAAATCGAAAGTATTCAGGTTTTCTTAAAGTTCAGAAACAAACATTGAAATCTAGCTGCCATAAGAGTCATTTAAGATATCTTTAATCAAAAACGTCAGGAAAGATTGGGCAATGTGTTGAAAGGAGGAAAGGACACAGTATGTTTTAAGCAGTAAGACAATTATCTACATAAGTGTGATTACTTTCCCTGCACAGGATCTATTTCCCTTGCAGTTCAGTGTATTCTTATTTTCATAAAATATCATATGTCCTATGTCAAAGCAATTTTTCCATAGTTTTCTCCTTCGTAATTGTTTTTCATGGAAATATTGCTGTCTAACATATTTCCTTTTTCTAAGTTCCAAGGCAAATATGATAGGATAATATGAAAACTGGTCTTTTCTACGTGATGTGACTGCTGGCCTTAAAAGATATATGAAAGCTATGTTGGGGACGTGTATTGCTATACAGAGTCCAAGAAATAGATGTTCCATTCTTATTCTAAGTTCAAAAAGTAAAACACCTACATAAATGATTTTCAAAGACATGCAAAGAACGAGATTATGATTTTCTTCCATGACAAAATAGATAGCATTTTCAAAAGGGAACTGAAATATTGAGATGCAACAAGATACCATAAGTGAGATATCCATGATAAACGTAGTACAGAGGAAATACATGGCCATGATAAAGGTTTAGAGAATACACCCAAGAATATGGAAAATTGATACACTACTCCTTGTTAGGATTATATTTTTTTTCCTGAACGTGGTATTGCTACAGACATGTCTTGTCCAGGAAAAGCATGAGGGAGAGCAATAGAGGTGGCAGTTTGGCATATATTGGTGCTGATGATGGAAACTGTTTCCTCAAAGAAAAGTTCTCCCATTTCTGCTTAGAGTAGGGTGTGTGTGTGTGTGTGTGTGTGTGTGTGTGTGTGTGTGTGTGTGTGAGAGAGAGAGAGAGAGAGAGAGAGAGAGAGAGAGAGAGAGACAGATCTAGAATAAACAATTTTTTAAAAATCGCGGGGGAGGGGGTGGGGCAGGGGGGAGAGAGAGAGAGAGAGACAAACTGGTGTATTTTTAGCCACATTTAGAAAGAACACTAGGAAGGGAGGAAGGAAGTTGTGGGACCACCATTTAGATAGCGATCATCTCCAGATTTTCCAGTTTTCAGTTCCATGCCTTCCTAATCTCTGCTGAAATGGTCTGCGGTGTCTCTCTAGATAACTTTATCTAGAAAATTTGCCTTTGCTCTTTTGACTATAAAGTTGGGAAATGATTCCAAGGGTGGGGAAACGTAATCATATTAGTCCAGTTATGTGACATAGAAGATCAGAAAATCAGACTTTACCACAACAGATTTGTGGACTTTTTAAATTTCTATTTGATTTCTGATTGGAAAATAATAATTATACATACTTATGGGCCACAATGTGATATTTTGATAAGTGTATGCATTTTGTGATGATCAAATCAGGGTAATTTGCACATTCATCACCTCAAACTTTTACCATTTCTTTGTAGTGAGAACATTCAAAGTCCTCTTTTGTAGCTGTTTTGAAATATACACTACACTATTATTAACTATAGTCTCTCTGCTGCACAACAGAGCATCAGACCTTATTCCCCCACCTAACTGTGACTTCATACCTTTTTATCAACTTCTCCGCTTTCTCCTCCTATCTCCACCTCCAGCCTCTGCTAACCATCATTCTACTCTATACTTCCATAAGTTCAACTTTTATAGATTCAAGAGTGCAATGATTACAGCATTTGTTTCTCTGTGCCTTTTCCTCTGTTTAGCGTACAAATCTTCAACCAATCTTTTTCTCTTTAGGACTCTTGTCTTACCACATGTCCCTTGTGGAAACATGTATAAAAGTTGATCTTCCAAATAGGTTTTGTGGGACAAATTGACTTAGATCACATGTTCTTCCCTCTGCACTCAATTAAATTATAACTTATTTTGCATTCAAGTCAGTTGGCACTCTTCTATTTGTATTATTTATTCCAAAAATTATAAAAATATTTTCTCTATGTCTCTCATTGACTTTGATGCCTAGTGTCTTGTTTTTTTATTTCAAATACCATTTTAGTGGTATTATAGAAGGGATCAATGGTCACTACTCATGTTCAAGTCCCAATGTTTACCTGTTACTTTTCCTTTTATGATATACACTCTTTGGATTGTTTCATACATTTGAATGGTTAACTCTAGTATATCAAAATAAAAATTTAAAAAATCACAGGCTCTTTATTAGTTGAACATTAATTCAAACATCTTTTGTTTCTTTTTAAAGTGCTGCCAGTTATTTTTTTCTCCATATAGTAATTTTTATAGGGAATATGTAGGTTATTAGCAAAAGTAATCCAATACTGATTACTACTCAGTATTTTTCATTCAATAAGGAAGAACTGCTGAAAGAAATGTAAAAATTTCCTCATAATACTTTTATCATTCATTATCTTTTAATAACATGCAAAGTAAGATGCTGACCTAGAAACCAGTTTAGTGATACTTTATAAACCAATACTGTAAAAATATACCAATCAGTTCCGGATGATTTTCTGATGATTCCTAACTTCTGTCCTCATATGCTTTCAGGTCTCAGATTAGTTAGATTGGTATAAGACATATCGTATGATTTTAAATTATGCTATTTTTGCAGATGGTGAAATTTTGCTTAAGAATTAGTCATATGAACAACTAAAATAATTGTTTCAGTATTGTAAGAAAAAAAAAGCTGCCGGGCTCGGTGGCTCAGCCTGTAATCCCGCGCCTTGGGAGGCTGAGGTGAGTGGATTGCCTGAGCCTGCGGGTTTGTGACCCGCCTGGGCAACTTGGCGAGACCTCATCTCTACAATAAGTCAAAAAATTAGCTGGGTTTGGTGGCGCGCACCTGTAGTTCCAGCTACTTGGAAGGCTGAGGCGGAAGGATCGCTGGAGCCCAGCATTTTGAGGCTGCGGTGGCCGGGAGCGGCCACTGCACTCCAGTCTGGGAGACGGAGTGAGACTTCAACTCAAAAAAAAAAAAGAAAGAAAGAAAAAAAAGCTTAATATCAATGAACATACACCAAAAATTATTTGGATGTGATTTTTGTGTTAAATTGAGCAATATTAGATATATTTATTTTATAATTCAGTTCATTTATCTACTCAGGGTGTAGTTGTACTAACAAAACAACAACAAAATGATTATAGGATCTCTTCTTGGGTTATGTTATAGACAATGCAAATGAAAATACTGTGGGTCCAGATATTTTTCCAGGTACTTAAACTGTTTCATAATTTCTTGTCCATCCCAAATAATTGTGAGCCTGACTCACATAAACTCACATGGCTTGCACACAGTTGAAAAATTAGAATTACCTTTTGCTCAGTCCAGAAATTTTTAAATTTTATAGCCAAATATTGATTTTTCTGCCTCTTCTATTGGTGTTTGAATCAATTTTAGTTAGAAGTTGATTTCTTCAAAATATATAACAGAATATGAAATAGGAAGCCATCTGAATCAGAAACAGAAATGATGAATTGTGTCAAAAGTTATAATATTTTTGGTAGTATGGCAATTCAGTGGCAAAAAAAACTTCAAAATTTTCTTTACTCTGTAAGGGAGGAAATAGAGATATGTAATATACTTATTATGCAATTGACAATTTAAAGTATGCAATTCAATAGTTTTAGTTTTTCACAGGATTGTTCAACTATCACCATTAAGATATTTTAAATCTCTCTAAAGAAACTTTGGACCCCTTAGCAGTCAATCTTCATTGTCCCGTTTTTCTCACTCCCACCCCAGACCTAAGCAAACAGTAATCTATTTTCTGCCACTATAATTTTGGTATGTTGTACATTTCATATAAATTGAATCATACAATGTGTGGTATTTTGTGACTGCATTCTTTCATATAGCATAATATTTTCAAGAATCATTCACATTGTAGCAGATGTCAATGCCTCATCCATTTATTGTCATTGAATGACATTCCATTGTATAAATATTTCATAAGTATTTCTCCTCTCATCAGTTAAGGGGCATTTGGATTGCTTTCACTATTTGCCTATGGTGAATAATGCTACTATGACATATATATATATATGCAATACTTTACATGATTGTATATTTAAATTATCTTAAATATATACCTAACAATAGAGTCACCAGGTCATATAGTAGATGTATGTGTGCTAATAGAAGAACTGACAAATTTTTTCCAAGCAGCCAAAACATTTTGCATGTCCACCATCAAGACATGATGATTTCAATTTATCTACATCCTCTACAATTGTTATTTTTTGACTTTTTATCCATAACTCTCCCAGCTGCTATAAAGAAATATGTCTTGATTAATAGTTTCTTAATGGTGAATGACACAGAACATCATTTCATGTGTTTATTAACCATTTATATATCTTCTTTATCAAAATGTCTGTATATCTTCTTTATCAAAATGTCTGTTCATATATTTTGAATATTTTCAAGTAAATTGTATTTTTTTGTCAAAATTTAAACACTCTATATATTCTGAATACCTTAGCGAACATATAATTTGCACATTTGGCTCTCATTTTTCAGATTTTTTCACTTTCCTCATAATATTGTTTGTGGTATAAAACAGTTGTTAATTTTAATTTAAACAGTTTGATACAATCAAATTTATCTCTATTTTATTTTGTCATGTATGCTTTTTTGTCTAATCTAAGAAGCCATTAACCCAAAGTTTTGATACTTATCCTAATATTTTATAACAATATTGTTATAATTTTAGCTATTACATTTAAATCTATGATCCATTTTAAGAAAATTTTTGTTTTGTTTTAAGGTAGGGGCACAATTTAATTCCTCTGCATATGGAAAACCACTGTGTTAGCACCATTTGTTGAAAAGACTATTATTTTCCTAATGATTTGTTTTCACAACATTGTCAATTTTTTTTTTTTTTTTTTTTTTTTTTTTGAGTTGGAGTCTCACTTAGTCGCCCAGACTGGAGTGCAGTGGCCACTCCCAGCCACCGCAGCCTCGACCTGCTGGGCTCCGGCGATCCTTCCGCCTCAGCCTTCCAAGTAGTTGGAACTACAGGCGCGCGCTACCACACCCGGCTAGTTTTTTGATTTATTGTAGAGATGAGGTCTCGCCAAGTTGCCCAGGCGGGTCACGAACCCGCAGCCTCAGGCAATTCACTCACCTCAGCCTCCCAAGGAGTGGGATTACAGGCTGAGCCACCAAGCCAGACCATTGTCAAAATTTAATTGACTATAAATGTAAGAATTTATTTTGAACTCTAAACTATTTTCTATTGACCTACAAGTTTACACTTATGTCAGATCCTGCTGGGTTGATTACTATAGCTTTATACTGTTTTTAAGTTGGGAGATGTGGGTTCTTCAACTTTGTTCTATTCAAGATTGTTTTCTCTATTCTGGGTTACTTGTATTTTCACATGCATTTCAGTATCAGCTTTTCAATTTTTGCAAAAAAAAAAAAAAGTCATTTGAGTTTTGATATGGATTGTGCTAAATCTGTAGAGTAATTTGATGAATACTGGAATTAGAATGGGATGTCTTTCATTTATTAAGATCTTTAGTTTTTATCACTAAAAATGCATTGTATAAGTGTCATACTTCTTTTGTGAAAATTGTGCTTGTGTATTGTATTATTTTGGCACTATTGTTAATGAAATTTTTTTAATATCCTTTTGTTTTTGGTTGTTCATCATCAGTGTATTAAGATACAATTGACTTTGAGGTATTGCTCTTATATTCTGAACTGCTAAACTTGTTTATTAAGTTTACCATATTTTTGTGAATTCTTTAGTATATTCTATGATAAGATAATATCATCTATGAAGAGTTGTAGTTTGATTGCCTGTTACCAATAAAATATTTTATTGTTAAACATAATTTGTGTTTTTTTTATATTATTTTTATTTATTTTTCTATTCTGACAAATTACCCTAACTTGAATCTCCTCCCATACAATATTAAATAGAAGAATAAAAATTGTAAATGCTTGCTGTGTTACAGACTTGGAGGAAAATATTCAGCTTTTAATATTATGTAGGTTGCTATACATAAGTTTTTTTCTTTAATGTCAAACAATTTTTAATTTCTGTACTTTAAAAATATTGCCTCACTATGTTGTTACCTTCATTGTGTCTGATGAGAAGTCTGCTGTTAATCATATTGGTGTTCCTTTTGAATTGATGAGTCATTTTTCTGGTGCCGTTTTTAAGATTTTCTCTTTACCTTTCAATATTTTGGTTATGTGTTTGGGTATAGATTATTTTTAATGTGTCTTCCTTGGAGTTTGTTAAAATACTTATACATACAGATTATTTTCCCCCATATGTTAAGATTTTTCAACCATTATTTACTTAAATATTGTTCTGTCCTTTTGCCTCTCTACTCTAATTTATGTATTTTTATTACAGCTACCTCTTGTGCTTAGTGGTGCCCAACATTTCTCTGAGTCTCTTCATGTGTCTTTTAAAAAAATCTTTTATTGAGATTGCATAATTTCTATTGCTCTGTCGTTTTGTTTCCTGATTATTCTTCCTCCCATGTCAAAGCTACTGTTTATATCTTCTAGTAAATTCTTGAAATTTTAGTTATTGTGTTTTTAAGTTTCAGAATTTCTTTTTAAGATTTTAAAAATAATTTTTACCTCTTTATTTATATTTTCTATTTATGGAGACATTGTAGCTATACCATATTTAAATATTTAAGCACTGGTTTTCTTTATTTCTTTGAACAAATTATATGTTGATATGTTTACTTTAATTCTTTGAGTGCTTGTATCCATCTAGCTCACTTCAATGGCAGTTTCTATTGCCTACCATTTCTTTCTTTGTATGGATCATAATTTACTGTGTTCCTTTCCTTGTCTCTTAACTTTTTGTTAAAACTGGACATTTTAAAGACTATATTGAAG
Organism: Tarsius wallacei; assembly: GCA_963574415.1. Lineage (NCBI taxonomy): Eukaryota > Metazoa > Chordata > Mammalia > Primates > Tarsiidae > Tarsius > Tarsius wallacei. The sequence continues at coordinate 35,989 of CAUYQG010097741.1, forward strand.
AAATTCTGAATACTGAAACCCACGGGTGAGCTGTTATTGATATTTGCATGGTTATTTGCTTATTTGTTTAGCTATGTGGCTGAACAAATTCTTCAAATGTATGTCCAATGCATCAAAAAGAGAAACTAGAAAAGGGAAGGAAACAGATTCTCCCGTAAAGTCTCTAGAGAAGAATGTAGAACTAGTTAAAACTTAATTTTATCACAGTGAAGACTATTTTCAATTTTTGACTTCAGGATCCATTAGGCAGTTAACTTATGTTGCAAGCTACCAAGTTAGTGCTACATTGTCACAGTGGAATAGAAATCTAATACATCTCCATCACCTGTAAATGCCAATTCTAAAAAAATGAATAAATAAAAATTACAAAGCCAGAAATCATAAAACACAATGTCCCAAGGCTCTGAATGAAGAGAATTTCTGTGTAACAATTTAATTCTTGTAAGGTATATTGGGTGTCAGGCTTGAAAAAGTCTTTTGGGCAACTCCCTCAGTCCTCTCCCACTGTGGGAGCTTTTCTGTCCTCTTAATAAATTCTGCTTTCTTAAAAAAAAAAAAAAAAAAAGAAATGAAAGAAAAAAAAGAAAAAGTCTTTCATCATCATCATATATTTTTTTTTCTGAATTTTTTTTCTGGCGCATATTCCTAAATCTCAACCAATTATTCTAGTCCAGTCTTTTGTGTATATAGCCTTATGAGAAAAGCAAAGACCTTAAACATCATAGTACTTCCTGAATTTTTGAAAAAAATAAAATAAAAGAATACTAACTTCCCAAGTGCTATAATCTAGTAATTATACAAAATGTCTGACATAAAATGAAAAGAATACAACTGAATATTTAACAAAAACAAAAAATAGCAAGAAAAAAGGTGGAGCAAAAAGGAACACACAATCAAAATTTTAATTATTGTCCTTGAAAGAAAATATATGTGGAACATGAGAACTGCTGATAAAGATGTTTTCATTAAAAAATTCAGTAAGGAACAGTTATTTTGTGTCATCAGTATTTTTCTCACTGTAGAAATTTGGCATGTTTGTAAGCAATTTAGCTATACAAATTAAAGTTAACATGTTTCTTTATATACTTCATATTCATCAAATACATAGCTCCTTTACAAAATACATCAGATGTTGATTATTATCTCCAAGAAGATTACTTCCTGGAATAGGACAGGCGGCAATTGGCAGGTTCTGGACAAAAAGTTAAGAAATTTGGCATCTGGGGGAAAGAAAAAAATCAATCTTAGTTCAGATTATGGCTCAGTAATTTACAATGATAACTTTGTTAAATTTATTTGATCTCTGTCTACACTAAGGCTTTGTTTGGAATTTGTCCTTGCTACTATAAAACAATGTGTGAGAAGGTAATACATTAATGAAGATTATAGCACTTAACATTATACCATATCATCTAACATCTCCTCTCTTCATTTTATAGAATATAATACATTTAGAGAATGAAGTTTGGGCTCTGGGACATGTTGAAGTTGTCTTAGTTGTTTTCACTTCTGGGATTCGGTAACAGTTCACCTTTCCTGTTCAGATAACAATAGATGAATAGATTAATGCTTAATAGTTGTCTACCTTCTCCTTGCCACTGATTCACTGTGGAATATTGTGCTAATAAATAGGTGCATTTTTTGTGCCACCTTCTTTTGTGAGCAGAGACTAAAGTAACTTTTTAATTGTTGTCCTTATACTTCCGTAATCCTTAGTTTTTCTGAGACTTCTGCTTCCCATTAATATTTGTCTTTAGTTATGTGTTCTTATTTTTATACATTTCATTTAACTTTTTATAAGTTGTACTTGTTGGAGAGCTCCCTGGCCTCTCATACTATTGTTTTTGGCACTTTCCCTCTTTTTTAAACCAAAAAAATAAATTATATTTGCATAAGTAGAAATGTGTCCTTTTAGAACTTGTCAACTATCTTGAGGCATTTTTTTCTCTTCATTCTCAAAATATGGAATTAATCCAATTTTCTCTCTAAGTTGATGTCATGCCTTTTTCTATCACTTTCATGAGTGTCTCTTCCTATCACTCTTTCCTAATGACCATGATAAGTATGCAATATTTCTATGGACACTCCAAAAACCAATTATTCGTCATCTGAAAGCTTTAATTTTTTAGGTAGCAGCTTTCTCTTTGTCCAAGGTACTATATTTTTCACTTATAATCATCTTGACACTCATTTTGATTTATTTTCCTTCTTCAAAATATTGTAAAACCAGGTGTTCTTTTTATATTATTTCTCCTTTCACCTAGCTCTTCATCTACTCTGACAAATTAGAGTGTAAAAAGCACTTTTCCTTTTCTCAAAACCTTTAAATATTTAATTCCTTAAATGTGAAGACACTATAGGGGTCTCGAGTGGGTTGTGGTCATTTTTTATTATACATTTAAGGGACACTAAATTCTTGAAAAATTCTACACTTTGCCCTATATCCCCAGTAACAAAAAAGGGTAAAGTGTTCTACTTATGTATCCACATATGATCTTATACAAACCATTATATAAACATTACTACGCTACATTTTAAATACCTAGCTACTTGATTTTCTCTTACACATTGCTGCCATCTCCTTGGAACCATGACTTTATGGGTCCGTTAATTTAGTGTATAATTGAGAGATATGTTGCAGGTAGACTCAGCAGAATTGATAATTGAGGACTCATCATGGAGGAGCAAAAGAAAAAAAAATCTATTACCATTCATAGGTTTCCAATATCAGTAAACAGGTAGAAAATGAGGTCTGAACTAAAATATGACACACAGGTAGACTTGTTTACAAGAATTTTCAGGTAGATTATTGAGCTAGATTTATGATAACATCAATTGTTGTGTATTATTATTTTGTATGAAAGTAGCAAGGTTTTAGAATGATGAAATTAAGGTTAAAAATTATTTTTTTAATTGTCTAACATCACACAACTAGTAAATTCTAAAGGTAAGAGCAGGTCTGCTCTCTACTGGTTCCATAAACCAATTCATTTTATTTTCCAGATTAATATTTTTCAAGATACAGATGATGTTCATACTTCAATTTTGTATTCTCAGTTTCCAGCATGTGTCTGGCACAAATAACAGACCAAGCAAATGTTGAACTGGTTGATTTTTACACATAGAAGTTATACTTGTAAATAATATCCCAAATGTCCCAAGAGCATCTCCCCTCTTCAGACACATAATGATAAAAAACATTATCATATCGATGTAAGCTTGAGCACAATCTTTACAACATGTTAATTATTCAGTGCAAAATAAATGATACGTGTAAAAACAATTTCAAAGATATTTATTTCTTTATTTGAGTTCAAGAAGCTGCACTTTGAAAGAGTTTAGGAGAAAAAGTCTTGCGAATGGATATTTTCTTCTCATGCTCAGAGCTTGGTATTTGGATGATTTACAGTCTTTTCCTCTAAGATGTGACATCAAGAAACCCAACTAAATGTTAAGAAAATGAAAGCAGATTGATCACTGGGGGAATAGACTCTTTCTAATAGAACTTGAAGAAACTGTATTAAGAACAGATACTGATTTATTAATCTAGAATGCAGAACGGCAAACTACTACCTGGGAGCTAATCATTTTTTAATGTTTCAAAAAGATTAAACAGATAATATTATTTCATAAAATTCAAATTGCATTGTTTATAAATAAAATTTCATTGACACACAGCTACACAAATGTATTCACATATTTGTATGGCTACTGTAATAGTTCCCTGGCAGAATTGAGTAGTTGTGACAAAGACAATATAGATCACAAAGTTTTAAGTATTTATTATAGGGGCTTTTACAGAAAAAGTTTTCCAACCTCTCAGGCAAAATAGGGAATAAATTTTATTGTAAAATATATTTACAACACAACATATAGGATAGCTCCTTCTCTGTATCAAATAAAAAGGAAACAAAGTAGCAAGTGATTGCTTTCAGCAAAATTAGAATCAAAAGCAAACATTTTGTATGATACATGGAAGGAGCTATCCTACGTGTATGTTGTGTTGCAAACGTATTTTACTATAAAAGCATGTTCCTATTTTGTATGAGGGACTGGAAAACTTTTTCTGTAGCTGGGAGCGGTGGCTCATGCCTGAAATCCCAGCACTTTGGAAGGTGGAGGTGAGAGGAATGCCATATTCCACGGGTTCTAGACCAGCCTGGGCAACATGGCGAGACCTCGTCTCTACAATAAATTAAAAAATTAGTGGGCATGGTGTCACAGGCTTGTAGTTCCAGTTATTTGGAAGGCTTAAGCAAAAGGATCGCCTGATCTCAGCAGGTTGAGGTTGCGGTGGACGTGAGCGTGCCACTTCTCACCAGCCTGGTGGACAAGAAATGCTGTGGAATATATATTATGTATTGGGAGAAGCTTGATGATTTATTATTGTACAAAAATTAGGTTTGGTATAAACATACATATGGATTATTTATACCCTGCCCTTCTTTTCCAGCAGTGCTAGAAAATATTGAAGCACTGCTGGAAAAGATTATGCGTTTGTTATCCTTCCTTCGATGAGGAATCGATGGGTCCCTGGATGATGCATTTGTTATCCGTCCTTCATATGTGCTACGTTAAAATATTGTTTTCTGTATCACTAGTTCTCATATTAATGATGAGAATCATGGGCAATGCTGCTTCAGTAATTCTGAGGAAGTTTCCAGGAATCATTTTTAGCAAGCTCCTCCCCCTCAGAAGATTGTGATGAAGTAGTTCTTAGAGTCACATTGGGAAATTTCTTTCTTTTTTTTTTTTTTTGGAGTTAGAGTCTCACTCTGTCGCCCAGAATGGAGTGCAGCCGCCGCTCGCAGCCACCGCAGCCTCAACATGCTGGGCTCCGGCGATCCTTCCGCCTCAGCCTTCCAAGTAGCCGGAACTACAGGCGCGCGCTACGACACCCGGCTAAGTTTTTTGATTTATTGTAGAGATGAGGTCTCGCCAAGTGGCCCAGGCGGGTCTCGAACCCACGAGCTCAGGCAATCCACTCACCTCAGTCTCCCAAAGTGTGGGATTTCAGGCTGAACCACCGAGCCCGGATTATTCTGTCTTCTAAGATAATGATTTCTTTATTTTTAAATTCCCTTTTGTACCAGAAAAATGTTTTTTTTTAAAAAGGGCCAAACATGATACTGTAGTGAGAATAAGGCAGTAAATAGCTATTATGTAATATCAACAATTAAGTGAAAAGAAAATAAATTCCAAACGCAGGATTTTTTATAGTTACACATTTTAACATTGTCATATGTGATACAATAAACGACAATTAAAAAACACCACAGTTTGTCTCATATGGACCAGTAATTTTTTTCTTTTCCTTTATATATATATATGTGTGTGTGTGTGTGTGTGTGTGTGTGTGTGTGTGTGTATTTAATTTTAAAGATGTGGGGTACAATTAAAGATTAGATATACAAGTGGACATTGTATAGGTAAAGTTTGGGTCTCTCCTTGGTCCTCATTTTGCTTTGTTTGAGATCAGGTACCCTTATTGATGTTGCATCCCCACACCCCCTCACCCAGGCAGTATCCCTGCTACTGCCAATGCCTTTCTTACAGTATTATGGTAAATACTCAGGAACCGCTTATCACAATCACTCCGTCACTAACCAACATGAAAGTCATTGCCTTTAAAATTGGCTGGGCGCAGTGGCTCTCATCTGTAATTGCAGCACATTGAGAGGCCAAGGCAGGAGGACTGCTTGAGTCAGACTTGGAGATCAGCCTGGGCAACATAAGGAGACCTCATCTCTACCAAATATGTAAAGAAAAATTAGGCTGGCATGGTGGCATGCACCTAGAGTCGGTCCCAGCAATTTCAGAGGCTGAGGCAAAAGGATCTCCTGAACGCAGAAGACTGGCCAAGATAGTAGCGCTGTTCTCCACCCTGGATGACAGAGTAAAACCCTGACTCTCAAAAAAAAGAAGAAGAAAAAGAAAAAAAACCATACGTGTATCATGTATATTTTTTTAATCTTACAAGTCAACTTTATTTGCTGCTTTCTGAGGATTTTGTTATCTTCCATTAGTCTATTTGCTTACCTGATTTCTAACTTCATTAATCTATGGTCTCCCTAAATCTTTATTCATTGCTAGCACATTTCTTTGTAATGAACTGAGAAAAGTTGTTAGGAAAGACCCTAGAGCTGGACCAAATACAAAATCGGATATTTGGAAAACAATACTTTTTCTTTTATGCTATTAAAGTCCAAGTATATATCTCAAATAAGCCTAGGATTATACACTTCAATCTGAGCACTAGGACTGCTGGATCAAACACAACCTGAATAAAGAGATTCAGGTAAATTCTGCCAGAAATAATGCAAACCTGATTTCAGTACTATTCATTAATGACCACATGATATTCTTACCATAGTATAAATGTTTATGCCCTTAATTGTTCTTATTTTCTCTTTTACACTTTGAGAAAACTATATATACCTATACATGCAAATATATTTTTGCACAAATTCTGGTTTAAACTCAAGTATAATTGGATTATTGTGAACATTTTTTATTCCTAATTAAAATAGTTAATTATACATTGGTAACATTTACTTAAATTTCTAATAATGAAATTGCAATTATAAATGCACCCAAAGAACATCATTAAATTTCAAGGTTGTAGTTCTAAAGAAGCTATTTCTTGTAAAACTAATTTTATCTTCCTGTAAAAATGAACTCTGATAAATTAAATCTATATTATTGACATGCAACTTTTTAAGAATATTTTTTAAAAGACAGACTTCTTTACTAACACATTTTTGTATTCATTCATTAATTTAGAGGTTTCTAACTCTTCAGACGTTCCATGACAGCCCCAACCTATCAAGCAGCTTTATTCTTTTAATTCCCAGATAAACACTCCAAGGAAGCATTTCTTTATTATTTTATATCTAATTTTGTCTTCATGGTCTTTCATACTTATATTGAATTCAAAGTTGAATGTCACCATAAAAATTATCACATGCATTGTATTGCTGGGTTCTATGTGCATCAAGTATAATTTAAGACTATGTCATTTCATCTTTTTATTTCCATATGCTGGCATATCAAGAAACACAAAATAAACCACTATAGAAATAAATTAATAAAGCATATCATTGAATTGAATGGCATGATGATATAATTTAGTACTAAATAAATGAAGAACTCTTTACAAGAACAAATTAATTATCTCTACTTGTTTGAAAGCTGGGGCTTCATAGGATGAAGTGAAAGAAGAATTCCAAGGAGAAATACTTATCTACTGTATTCACAAGCATATTATTTAAAAATGCCATCTGGTATTAAGAAGAATTTAAGTCAAGAAGTGTCAAAAAAAAAAAACAACAAAAAACAGTTTGACAACCATGATACTTACTCCATATGACAATTTTTCATTTCTTACCCCCAAATCACATCTCTCAGAGTTGGTATCACTGGCATCTGATATACAAAAATAGACCATGTTATCATATATGAGATTAATGTGAATATATTTATTCAAGGATCCAAGTGGGAAAGGCAGAACAATTTATAATACAACTTGCCAAATGGATATGAACTACACAAGTTAATAACTGTGTGAAAAAGTATCAACCAGTGGAATCTGTGACTCAGAAACAGTGCAAATAGCATCAGCTGACATGGGTGAATCAGCTATTATTTCCTGTGAAATGTATCGTTTTCTTCTTACAATGATGACTTAGATTCAGAAAAGGAGATTTCAGAAACAGGAAATCAGCATGTGTGGTCTACACTATTTAGCCTTTGTTCTACCTAAGAATACCACCTTCATATAGCAGGAAATTGAATATGACTAAATCATCCTGTTATTTATTATTTCATGGACAACTTTGATATCTTTCTAATAATAGCACTGTGGTGTGTAAATCACTATTACCGATAGCTCTTCAATGCAAAAATCAGTGGCCTTGTATTTTTGGCTGTTTCCTTTATTTTCACAATGAATAAAGGCAAAGATGGGGGGGAAATAGCAAGACTTTTTGTTTTAAAAGAAAAAGACTTCATTCTATGATTTTCAAATCCTTGATACAGATAACAATAGCAATCTAGGAGTATAAAGCAAAGAAAATGTAGACGAGAATACTCAGGACTACCTAGAGGCAGATTGCAAAAGAAAGGCAATATTAACCTTTCAGATATATAAATTGTCCCACTCTTCTGCAAGAAGAGTCACTATTCTCTTTCTGCATTAAGCAGCTGGAATAATGGTGCTTCAAAGAGCGAAAAACATAAATCAGGACATTTTTGTAGAACATTTGTTACTCATTGACCTCTGGCCAATCAAAGATTGCAGATTTTGGTTCATATATGCTTAAATATTATTCATAATTATAGAATATCTTATATTTTGCAATCATTTATAAACCCCAGAATAATTTCATATAATTTACATGAAGTTGCCAAGCTGGAAATGAATGAACACTTCCTTTTCGATTGAGTTAGGAGATTTAATTTATTCAATCAGGTAGAAAACAGAATTATACTGTTGTCCAAGATAATTCAATACCAAACATTTAAAAATACTGTGTTTTTAATTTTTTTTTAAATTTTTGCTCAGTAACGTTAAATGATTAAAATATAAATTCATTGGCCTAAATGTAAGCATGAAAATATACTCACTGTATATTTCCTACTTCTAGGTATTGTATCAAATATGTGCTTCTTTGCTTAATCCTCCCACTAGCTCTATCGTCAATATCATTACCACATGAGAATACTAAGGTTCAGGAAAGTTAGATTAGTTGCCTAAGATCATGCAGCTACTAAGTTGTAAAACCTAGGATTTGCACATTCATTTTTGTCTTAACTGACTACCTCAACACTTAATAAATACCCTAAATTGCCACTGCATACAAAAGTGTCAAATGCTGAGAATTCCTGTTTCATACTGAGTTCTGATGGTGAGAAAATGTATATCATCCAGAAGTTGAGTGAACATTAATATAGCCAGAGTGAGTAGCTTTCTATATGTGTAAACAGATTTATAAAATGAATACTCACATCTACTCACAATGTGTTGTAGAACATCAGTTGCTAAAATAAAATATAATTATAATACACAGCAAGAATTTCTTGTGCATGTAATGTTAATAAAAGAATATTCAACACATTGTCTTAATTCTAAACATTCTATGTCCTTGAGTTTACCTTTTTATGGGAGAATCTATTGAATTCATACAATTTAAGAAAATAAGATCTGATCCAAATAAAATAAATTATTGAGATTAAGATACTGGACTATTTCTAAACAACCTAAAGACATTAGGAAGTGATAAGTTGTTTTTGTTTATTTTTTATAAATTTTGTTTCACAGATTTTTAATAAATATCAGAAAAAAATTGTAACTTGAGGTTTTACTCTGAACTCTGACTAGATTGAGGGTGAAATTAAGCTGCACATCTAAATATGAGAAGCCATTTCCATTGCCTGGGCATTGCTGAGTCAGTGAATTTTATGTACAGTAGAATAATATTCCCTCTGCACTAAATATCTAAAAGCAACAATAGAAGTTCCAAATATTTATAACTTCATGAAATTTCTCTTTTTCTCTAACATCTCAACAGCCATATACATTACTGGAATTATTTGCCTCTAACGGGACATTTATAACCACATGCCCACCATTAGGGTGTACTAGTGAATTTATATAAAACTGCTAATAAAGTCTAATTACAATGCTCAGTATTGGTGCTATCCTTGAAAAGAATAACTGTGATTATGACCAATAAATATATTTGCAACTACCTTGCACAAATAAACTTATATAATGGATAAAAATGAAAATATTTAGAATTCTATCCTAAATTCCCTTTTTGTTATTGACTAAAAAAAGTCAAAACTTTGAATCCTTCACTAAGTAGTTACTTTTAAGAAATTTTTACTTTTTCAAATTTCATGTACATCTGTGCCTTTGAAACCTATACTTAAAGCATGTGCATGAGCATCAGTCTTTGCAGACTTCACATCAGTTTTCTAGAGGTCTGGGACGAGGCAGCACACAATAGAGTAGACTTCATATTTCACATGGCTTTCCCAGGGGTATTGTAGGGGAAGTAGAAACATCTTTCATTTTGGAGTCATTCAGATATTGCTTCAAATATCTCCCCCCTGAAGTACTAACTCTGCACTCCAGGTAAAGGTAATTAATAATCTGGATTGGATATAACAAACAAAGGAGAGGAACTGATAACTTATTGTGTACCCAGCTATATATCGTCAAAAATACCTTACACAAACTAAAGCTCAAATACTTGTTGAATGTATCTAAGAACAAGGAAAATCCACACCTGCTCTAGAGAACAATAGCAAGAATGATCAGAAATCAAGTGTTAGAAAGAATGTAACATAAGCCATTGCAATTGAAAGCAATCACTAAGTCTTGGTTTCTCACCTTCAATACTTCCTTTTTTCACGAATGCTCTTGATATTCATAGATTGCTTGCCTTTATTCATATCTCTAAATATTACTCATCTACATGAATTATCTGTAGTTGTGGCCTTTGATCATTTCTTTTTATTCAAATTACTAAATGAAAAGAAGTGATTCATAAGGTGGTCTAGAAATGGGTTGTTTAGAATTGGGTGGAGAAACCTTAATCAAGCACACACTATTTAGACTTTGATAACTTTCTTGGGAAATCTTGGCAAGGTCAAGAATGTTAGTTACTAGTTTAAATATTTTTGCTTTTGTAAAAATTTTGATATACACAGGTGGTGTCAAAAAAATGTTTACACATTTTAAGTATGACATTTGCTTAAAAGATGGCATTAATCAAATGAATGCTAACGTCACCATGCAACAGGCAGGATAGTAAAAAAATGCGGAAATGTGGTTGAGCAAACATCAAACTACACATTGCTACTGTAATTTAATTCAACTTCTAAAGTTAATACATAAACAACATCACTTAAAATGTGGATACATGTTTTTGACACACCCTGTATATTTTCTATTTATAACGCTTATTGACTGTCTTTGTCTACTCAATTGTTTCATGAAGTATGCTTCTAGTTGCAGACACCAGAAACTGCTTTTATATCAGCTTTAAAAATAATGTATGTATTTTCTAAGGAAAAAAAGAAAGAAAATTCAATTTTTTTACAGTTCGAGGATTTTAAAATTTATTTTAAAGATGTGCGGTAAATTCAGGATTAGGTATACAAATGGTCATCATATAGGTGAAGTTTGGGACTCCCTTTGGTCCCAACTTTACCTGATTTGAGATCAGTTACCCTTATTGATGGCATGTGTCCCTCTTTGTTCCCCTGGCTATATCCTGCTACTGTCAATCCCTTTCTTAAATGTTCAGGGTCCACTTATGAGTGAGAACATGAAGCACTCTGTTCTTTGTTTCTGTGATAGATGTCTGAGTACTTTAGACTCTAAATACATCCAAGTTGCTGCAAAGTCCATACGTTTGTCCTTCTTTATGGTTGCATAATATTCCATCATGTATATGTACCACACTGTTTTTATCCAGTCCAGTTTCCATGAGCAGCATGGTTGGTTTCCCATTTTTGTTACTGAGAATAGTGCTGTATTCTTTTTTTTTTTTTTTTTTTTTGAGTTGGTGTCTCACCCTGTCACCCAGACTGGAGTGCAGTGGCCGCTCCCGGCCACCGCAGCCTCGACCTGCTGGGCTACGGCGATCCTTCCGCCTCAGCCTTCCAAGTAGCTGGAACTACAGGCACGCGCTACTACGCCCGGCTGATTTTTTTTTTAATTTATTATAGAGATGAGGGTTCGCCTACCCAGGTGGGTCTCGAACCCGCGGGCTCAGGCAATCCACTCACCTCA
>CAUYQG010097755.1:0-12642 GCA_963574415.1 Tarsius wallacei
TAGTAAAACAAGGACAATCCAGGTCAAACCATGATTGTTGGTTAAATGACTCAACTATCCCCACCTGAAACAATTAAGAAATGAGACAAAATAGATGAAGAACAGTTCTTAAGACACTGAATATCAGGCAAAAAAAAAAAATCAATGATGCCTTATTAAACAGTAAACAAATGAGATGAGCCCTACCATTGTCCCTAATTAATGCCTAAAGAAAGTTTGCATGAATAAGTGCAGACAAGGTCATAGAGCCTTAGTTGAGGAGATGGAACCAGGAGTTCTGGGAAGCCAAGGTAAATATTTCTTGAGAAAAATACCAAAGAATAGAGACCTGCTGAGAGAGACCTCTGGAGAGCTGCAGAATACCCTATGAATACCCAGGTTTTAAAATAAGTTTATTATTTTAGAAAACTATGTAAGTTTGCATAAAAAATAAAAATTCTCTCAAAAGTAATAAAAGATGCAATGACCAAATAACACAGAGAACTGGTGATTGCCTTCTTTGAACAGCTAAGTTCGAATCCTCATTATTCATTGGGTTTAAGTAGAGTACCTAGAAGCATTTTGAATTGCTTGAAAAAATTAGCACTAAACTAACTGCTGCATTAATTGTATATAACGAAGATTCAAATGTGACCAAAGAATCACACTACAGTTAGTGTTTTGTATCTGTGGGTTCTTTACCCCTGGATACAACCAACCATGTACAGAAAACACTGGGAAAAAACAGTAAAAAAACAACAATACAACAAAAAAATGCAAATGAAAATAATACAGTGTAACAAGTGTTTACATAGCACTTACATAGTATTAGGTACTGTAAGAGATCTAAAGATGCCTTAAATTACACAAGAGAATATGTGTAGGTTATATGCAAATACTGTGCCCCTTTTTATAAGGGATTTGAGCATCCATAGATTTTGGTTTTCACAGTGGTCTTTAGAACCAAACTCAGCTTCACTAATCATCAGAGAAATGCAGATCATAACCACAGTGAGATACCACCTTACTCCAGTAAGGATGACCCTCATCAATAAATCAAAGCACAGTGGATGCTGGCAAGGTGCAGAGAAAAGGTAATGCTTCTACACTGTTTGTGGGAGTATAGCCTAGTTCAATCTCTATGGAAGCAGTGTGGCGATTCCTAAAAGAACTAAAAATTTGACCTTCCACATGATCCAGCAATTCCTCTCTTGGCAATTTACTCAGAGGAACATAAATTGTTTTACAAAAAAGACACCTGCACATGCATGCTTATAGCTGCACTATTCTCAATAGCAAAAACATAGTACCAACCCCACTGTCCACTAAAAGTGGATTGGATAAAGAAAATATGGTATATACAGTATGGAGTATTACGCAGCCATAAGGAAGAACAAAACCATGGCCTTCAAAGCAAATTGGATGGAGTTGGAGACCATCATACTTGGTGATCTTTCATAGAAACAAAGAACTGCATACCAATGTTCTCACTTATAAGGGGGACCTAAACATTAATCGCATTAGCACAAGGGAGGGATTAGCAGTCAATGGACACTGCTAGGGGAATGAAGGGGTTAAGGGGAACATAGCATCACAAAGTGTACCTGGGTTTAAACCAAGGGAAGTGAGAGCCAGTTGAGAATCCAAACTTCACCATCATGAAGCCTGCTTGTATACCTAATCCTGACTTGTACTCCACATATCTATGAAAAAAATAAACCAAAAAAAGCCCTGTGGATATCAAAGGTCAACTGTGTTTTCAGCTGTCTGAATTTTAGGACAAAACTGAAGTATATTTATATGAATACAAAAATGTCCAGCACCCAGAAAGATAATATTTAAGATAATATTTAAAATTCACATCTGGCATTCAATAAAAAACCTGCATGTATGCATGGAAGCAGGAAAATATGACCCAATGTGAGAAAGAAAAATCAACTGAAATCAACTTAGAAATGAAATAGATTTAGAGTAGACAAACATATTAAAACAATTATTATCAGTATATTCCATATATGTAAGCTACTAGACAGACTGACCATGTTAAGTAGCATCATAGACAATATTAAAAAGACCAAGGTAAAAATTATAAAAATGTCTAAGATGAAAAATGACTTGAATGGGATTAATGTCATATTAGGTATCACAAAAGTGAAGATTAGTATACTCAAAGACAAGCAATAGGAAATACCAAACATGAAACATAATGAGATTAACTGGAACAAAATGAATAGAGCATCTATGAGTTTATGTAACTCATGTAACATCATTTTTGTAATTGGATACTCTGAAAGAAGAGATAGAGAAGAAGGAAAATGAAAAGAAATAATGGCCAAAATTCTTCCAAATTTGGTTAAAAATATAAATTCACAGATGTAAGAAAGTCAATGAAACTCAAGCACAAGAAGAATGAAAAAATCTACACTACCACACAAAATAATTACATTGCTTAAAACCAGTGATAAAAAGATAAAAGTAGCTAGAGGAAAGAGACACAAAGGAACAAAGACAAGTCTGATCCCATATTTTTCATAAAAAATGAAAGTCAGGAAACAGAACAACCTCTTTAGGATAAATAGAGACCAAAAAACCTTTTAACATTAAAAAATTAAGATGAAATAATGATTCATTTGTACCTACAAAAACTGTCAGGATTTATCACCAATGGATATATAAGAAATATTCAAGAGATAGCAGAAAGATAGCTGTTACATATATAAATTCAGTCTTCACAAGGAATGAATATCAAAGGAATTAGTAGCAATGTGGGCAAAGAATTTTTTCCTTAATGTTTACATATCTGCAAAAAGAAGATTAACCTTTTATCAACAATTTATTGTGGCATTTAAGTCACATATAGAGGTAAACTGAATGACAACAATAGCTCAAATGCTAAGAGAATAAAAATGGAAGTATACTGTTGTAAGATTCTTATACAGTATTTGAAGTAGTATAATATCACTTAAAGGTAGACTGTAATAATTTGTAGATATATATTCTGAATCCTGAAATAAATACTAAAATAACAGTGTCATAGCTAATAAACCAAGAAAGGAGGAGTGAAATAATAATTGGTAGTTAATCTAAAAGGAGGTAGAACAAGAGATGAAGAAGAACATGGAGTAGATTGGACAAATAATTAACTAATAGCAAGCTGGTAGATTTAAGCACAGTGATATAATAAGCATACTAAATGTAAGTGATCTAATCACTTCAATTAAAAACCTGAGATTTTCATATTAAATAAAAAAATCAAGACCCAACTATAGGCATAAAAATACATTTAAAATATTTATAGAATATAAATATTTTAAAGCAAAGAATGAAACTAGATGTGCTATGCTAACAGAAATCAAGGGAAACCTGAATTGACTATATTAATATTGGACAAATATATTTTAGAGCAAAATTCCTTTACCCGGAATAAAGATAATCATTTCATAAAGATAAGTAGGTCAAATTATTAAGGGGACATATATTCCTAAGTGTTTTCCACCTAATACCAGACCTTTAAAGTGGATAAAGGTTTAATGGTATCTAACAAGGACCTTCTTAATTCCCAGTGATTGTATGGGGGGGGGACAAAAGCCAGAAATTATATACAAAAAATTGTGTGTTTATTCTTACATATTTAAACTTCAGTCACCTTCAAATACTCTCTCCATTTGATGCAACACACCTATTGAGTCACTTTTTTCATTGCTTAGGACAGTTTTTGAAATCATCAATTTTGATGCATTTTAGTGCTTTTGCAATTTTTTGTTTCACCTCTTCCACCTTGGCAAAACATTCCCCTTTGAAGACTTTTTTCATCAGGGAAACAAAAATAAGATACTCAGGGCAAGATCGGGTGAATTGGGAGAGTAGGACATGGGGGTCATGCTATTTTTGGTCAAAAACTCAGCATGATGTGGGCAGCATCCATCACGAAATGGGCAAATGCCTTGAAGGAATCTCCAAAAAAAATTCACTGAAGCTGAACGCAGCCTCTCACAATAATGCTAGCTGGTACACTGATGTCTTTGGGTTTCTAACGGGGAAAGTCTGTACTACAAAGAATCTTCCTTCCAAAAAATAATTCCTTTTTGGGGGGTTCCCCCTCCTATGTTACCATATTTTACTTTGATGTGTGTATCTAGCACTATATCAGTTTTTTGTTTTTCTTTCATTGCTTTGTTTTGGAGAATGTAGTAGTTTTCTATTGCAGCATAACAGAGTATGACAGATGTACAAGCACTACCGATTTATAGCCCACAGTTCTGTAAGTCAGATGGTGGGGAATGGCATGGCTAGATTCTCTGCTCTGGATCTCAAAGGCTAAAATAAAGGTATAAGTCAGGTGGAATTTTTGTTTGGAAGCTATGGAGAAGAATCTGCTTTCAAGCTTATTCACGTTGTTGGCAGAAATCAGTTCCTTGCAGTTGTAGTAGTAAAGTACCTGTTTTCTTGTTAGTTGTCAGCCAGTGTCCACTTCAGCTCCTAGAGGAGGCTCTCATTCTCTTCCCCTTGGCCTCCTCTATCTCCAAAATTAGAAATATGGAGTCTCCAAAACTCAAATGTAATCTCTCTCACACGTGGAATCTTTCTTCAGATAGAGATTAGTTCTTTTTAAAAGATCCATCCAGAATAATCTCCCTTTCTTGAAGTCTACAGTGCCTTATAATATTACGTATTAATGAGTTACTGCTCCATCATATTTTCAGGTTCCTTTTACACTTGAGGAGATTATATAGGGAGGCTGGTAATTGTTGGCTATTTTGGAATTAAGCCTATTACAGATGATTTCTGCTCTAAGTTCACTAATCTTTTTTTTCTACATAATTTTATCTATTGTTAGTTTCCATTCTATTTATTTTTATAAAAGCTTTCTTGAGATAGAATTCACATATCATATCCATATATATTAGTTGGTAAAAATGCATATGTATATATTTATATACATATATACTGTTTTTCTGGAGAAGTCTGTCATCTATTTTCTCTCTGTGTCTATCTAGAGATATTTTAAGGAATTGGCTCTTGCAAATTTTGGGGCTGGCAAGTTCAGTATTTGTAGGGCAGGCTGGCAAGCTGGACATTCAGGCAGGATTTCTTCTTTTCTAAAATCTCAGTTTGTGGTTTTAGAGTCTTCAACTAATTGGATGAAGCCTACCCACATTATCAACTGTAATCTCCTTTACAAAGTGGCTCAATGGATTGCAAGTTAGCCACATCCACAAAATAAGTTTACTGCAACATCTAGTGTTTGGTTAAAAAACTGTGTACTGTAACCTAGCCTCATTGAGACATAAGATTAGAATTTTCCATTGAAAAGAAACACTCAATGGTTTTAATATATTCACGGACTTGTGCAACTATCACCCCAGTAAATTTTAAAGCATTTTATTCTTCCCTAGAGAAACTCTATACCCATCAGCAGCCATTCCCAATTAACCCTATCCTCGCCAGCCTTGGACAGTAACTAATTTACTTTATGTCTCTAGGGATCTGCCTATTTTGGACATTACATATAAGTGGAATCAGATTATATATAGTCTTGATTGACTTCCTTTATATTGTATAATGCTTGCAGGGCTTATTCATATTGTATCATACAGCAGTACATCATTTATTTTTTATTGCCAAGTAATATTACACTATGTGGATATACCACTTTTGTTTATTCTTTTTCTTTTTTTTCCAGTTTTACTCTTTATTAAGGTAGCATGATAGTCCTGGGCCACCAGCCTAAACCTTGTGGCTTTAGGAAAGACCTGTGTCAACAGGGCTTGCTCCCTCTCCACATGGGGGCTTGGCCACCTTCAGAGCATCCCTGCTTCATCCTCCTCTGAGGTTGAGGCAGAGGGTCAGCGGGAGAGGAGGACATGGTCTCACGCCAGGCTATAGCATCTCCTCAGCCACAAAGAAAGATCCCTTATCTGGTAGCAGAGGGGAGAGAAATAGCAACCGCCAGGGTTACCACCATTGTGGAATAGACAGGCCCCACTATACCCTCTTACAGTTGTATTCAAAGTTGTTTATTCTTTCATAATTTGATGCACATTTGGATGTTTCCAATATTTGGCCCTTGAACAGTGTTTCTAAGAACATTGATGTACAAGTTCACATTTGGTCATGTTTTCACTTGTTTGGAAGTAGGAGTTTTTGATCATGACATAACTCCACATTTACCTTTTGCAGAACTGCCAGACTGTTTTTTCAAAGCTGCTGCATTATTTTACATCCTCACCAGCAGTGTATGAGGGTTGCAATTGTCTAGGTCCTCACCAACACAGGTTATTACCCATCATTTTGATTATAATCATCCTGATGGGTGTGACACAGTATCTCATTGTGGTTTTGATTTGCATTTTTTGGTGGCTAATGATGTTGGGCACATTTTTATGTGCTTGTTGGGCATTTCTTCTTTTGAAAATGGCCTATTCAGATCCATTGTCCATTGTTTAATTGGGAAGTTTCACTTTCTCTTACTGAACTTTAAGTGTTCTTTATATATACTGAACACAGCCTCTTTATAAAAATATGATTTGCAAATATTTTTTCTCAAACTGTGGGTTGTCTTTTTACTTTCTTGATAGTGTCCTCTGAGGCAGAGAAATTTTTGATTTTAACAATGTCTTTATCTTTTAAAATATTGTTTCTATGGTGCTTTTGGTGTTACCTAAGAAACCATTGCCTAAACTAAGATCTAAAATATTTATGTCTACATCTTATTTTAGGAGTTTGATGGTTTAGCTTTTATATTTAAGTCTTTGACCTATTTTGAGTTAATTTTTGTGTACATTGTGAGGTAGGGATTTAACTTAATTCTTTTGCATGTGGATATTGTTGAAAAGACTGTTCTTACTCCACTGAATTTATTCATTTTGCATATTTTATTTTTAGAAACTCCATTCTGGTCATTTGAAAATGATTTCTGTTTCTCTCCTTCCTATTCTCATGTTTTACTCTATTGTTGAGCATAGTAGCATACTATTAATAGCTGTTTTAAAAATCTTTCTTTGCTAATTCAATCTTGTGTATCATTTCTGTGTCTGTTTCTATTGATATATTTTAAAACGGATTATGAGTCATATTATCTAGCCTGGCTATTTTTTATGGTATCCTAATATTAGGAATTTTTGTAGTTTAGTATTTGATTTTGTTCTATTTGTTTTAGAGTTTTGGACTTTGATCCTCTGTGCAGTTATGTTACTTGGGATCTGTATGATCATTTCAAAGTTTGTTTTTTTAAAGATTTGTTAGAATGTGTACATAGCAGCTTAAGTTCAATGCTAATTTATTTTCCAATACTAAGGAAAGTATTTTTCTGTGGTCTCTATACAATGCTCTTTGTATTATGACCGCCCTTCACCCTGGTGAGTGGGAATACAGACTATTCCCAGGATGATGTTAACTCCTGGGGTTGTGACTTCCTGTTTTCTAGTGATTCTTTCTCTAGCCTTAAGTTGTTTCACATCATTGTCTTCAACTCATTATTTAACCAAAGATTCAAGGGGATCCCTCTGCAGATAACTGTGTGTAGATCTCTCTTCTTTAGTATTTTGCATCCTAAAATCTAACCATTTTATTCTCTCTGAACTTTGATCTCTGTCCCCATAACTAAATGAGATATCTGGCCTCTGGCCTTCTGTTCCTTGGCTGTATCTTCAAGTCTGCCTTCAGATAGCAAGCCAGGGACCTCATGGGATTCAGTTTGTTTGCTTTCCTTTTCTCAGTGATTTTATTCTGGAGTTGCCTGTTATATTAGAAAGTTATTGTTTCATATATTTAGTTTTTAGTGGTTTTTTTTATTTGTTTATGACTAGAGGTCAGTTCTCAGAGTGGCTAATTATTCATGAGCACAGTGGAAGTCTTGTATCTGTATGTTTTTATTTATAATGAATCTCCTGTAAACA
Source organism: Tarsius wallacei (assembly GCA_963574415.1). Taxonomy (NCBI): domain Eukaryota; kingdom Metazoa; phylum Chordata; class Mammalia; order Primates; family Tarsiidae; genus Tarsius; species Tarsius wallacei. The sequence goes on from CAUYQG010097755.1 coordinate 7,878, forward strand.
GCATACATGTCTTGCTTTTTTGATCTTTAAATCTTTTTTGAAAAAGTCTGTCTTCTATCAGTGTTTAGTAAATTTATATTTAGTATAACTTTTATTAAGCTTAGGATACCATCATGGTATTTGTTTTTTTGTTTTGTTTTTTAAATTTTTTCTCTGTTGTTTGTTTCTCCCTTTATCTTTTTTTGGGTTAAGTGAGTATTTTAAAGTCCATTTTTATCACCTTTATTGGATTTTTAGCTATACCTCTTTTGTGTTTTTTTTAGTGACTGCTGTAGTGATTGTAATAGTCATCTTTATCTTATCACAGTCTACCTTGAATCAATATTATACTACTCCATGTATAAGGTAAGAATATTACCACAGTGTAATTTCATTTGTTCTTTTCCTGTCTTCTGTGCAATTATTGCCATATATTTTACTACTACATATGTTATAAAATCCACAATACATTATCAAATTTGCTTTAAATAAACAATTTTCTTATAAAGGAATCACAATAAGAAAAATAATTTATTCACATATTGACCATTTCCTGTGGTCTTTATTTTTCCTGTAGATATAAATTCTCTACTGCTGTGATTTTTCTTTTGCCTATAAGCTTTATTTAACATTTTTAAGAACCATTTTTCTCAGTTGTGACTACAAATTATGATAGATTTCATATATCTGAAAAAAGTTGTTGTGTGTGTATGTGTTTTATTTTTTTAAGAGTATTTTTTTGCTGGAAATAGTATTTTAGGTTGACAGATATAATCTTTTAATAATTTGAACATGTATTTTTTTTCTTCCTGGCTTCCACTGTTTCTCTTGAGAATTCCTCTGTTGTGTTTTTTTCTTTGAAAACCATATGGTTTTTTCCTTCCTCTGACATTTTAAAATAGATTTTTCTTAGTTTTGGTGTTTCAGTAACTTTACTGTAATATATCTAAGTATGAATTTTAATTTTTATTGGTTGTGAATTATTGATTTATTGACTCTGCAGCTTGATTTTTAAAATAATTGTTGTGACATTTTCCACCATTATTTATTTACATATTGTATCTGCCCCATTGTGTTACTCTGTCTTCTATTTTGAGAAGTTTATTTCACTTACATTAGGCTTTTCACTGTGTCTTTAATTTTAAAAAACAGTTCAGCTCTGTATTTTACATCTTTACATCTTCTTTGGTCTATATTTCAATTCACTGATTCTTCAGATGTTATTAATTTGCTCTTAAACCTATGTTTCTTTCAATTATTTATTGTTGTTTATATAGCACTTCATGTTTACTATATTGAGGCACTTTAATTCATGATTCTTTTTGTCATCAATTTATTCTGAATTCAGTTAGGCAGTTCTTCTGCCACTCTCTCCTGGTTTTTCTCATGTGATTACAAATATTCAGCAGCTTGTCTGATTCGAGATAGCCTTAGAAGACCAAACTCACTTGCCTGTGTTTGAGCTGACTGATTGGTCTAGGGATCCTTGGCGAGAATGGTTCTTCTCTGCAGTCCTTGGTGTATCATTCTCCAGCTGTATAAAGTGAACTTTTAACATTATAATTTTAGAATAGAATTCTACGAAGGAGAGAGACCTAGGCTCAAAATTGCTTATGCATTTGAATGATCTCAGAAGTCAAACTGCCAGTCCAGTTTTGAAGGGTGAAAAATATTCCATATTTTTTTATTGATGCATACTCTTTGTTCATATTTATGGGACACATTTGATATTTTGTTACATACATAGAATGTGTCAAGTTAGGGCATCTGGGGTATCCATCACTTAAAATATTTGTCATTTCTATATGTTGGTAACAATTCAAGTTCTCTCTTTTAGCTATTTCAAAATATATAATACATTGTTCTTAACTATAGTCGCACTACTCTTCTATTGAACATTATAACTTATTTCTTCTATTTAACTTTATGTTTATACCCATTAACCAACCTCTCCTCCGCTCTCTTACCTTACACTGTCCCAGGCATTGCAATCTATCATTCTATTATCTACTTCCATGAGATCAGCTTTTTAAAATTACCTTATATAAATGAGATCATGTGATACTTGTCTTTTTCTGCTTGGATTATTTGACTTAACGTAATGACCTACACAGATCCATTCATGTTATTTCAAATGACATGATTTTATTCTTTTTATGGCCGAATAATTTTCCATTGCATATATATGCCACATTTTCTTTATCTATTGATCCATGGATATACATGTAGGTTGATACTCTATCTTTGCTATTGTGAATAGTGCTACAATACACAAGAGATTGCAAGTATCTTTTTAATATACTGATTTCTTCTCTTTTTGATACATACCTAGTAGTGGTCTTGCTGGAGAGTATGGTGGTTCCATTTTTTTGGTTTGTTTGTTCGTTTGAGAAATCTCTGTATTGTTCCTTCATCTTCACCAGCATCTGATATTTTTTATCTTTTTAATAATAGCCATCCTAATTTGAGTAACATGATATTTCATTGTGGTTTTTGATTTGCATTTCCCTGATGATTAGTGATGTTAAACATTTTTTTTCATATATCTGTGGGCCATTTGTATTGTGAAATACAAATGACTTTTGAGACTTTTGAGAAATGCCTATTTATATTCTTTGCACAGTTTTTAATGGGATCATTTGTTGAATTGTTTGAATCCCTTGAATATTTTGAATATTAGTCTTTTGTCAGATGATTAATTTGCATATATTTTCTCCTATTCTGTAGGTTGTTGCATCACTCTGAAAATTGTTTTCTTTGCTGTGCAGAAGCTTTTTAGTTTAATATAGTCCTGTTTGTGTATTTATGTTTTTGTTGGCTATACTTCTGATGTCATTGCCATAAAACTTTTGCCTAAACCAGTGTCCTAAATTGTTTCCCTCATGTTTTCTAACGATATATGGTTATATCAGACATTGTCATCATACCTCTCTGTACTTCTTGAAGCACTATTTTATTATTTTTTTCTCTATTTTTAATTATTTTGAATAGTTTATTTTCTATTTTTCCTTTTACTCCATTTTCATTTTCTCTCTCTCTGTGTGCACGCACACGCACGCGTGTGTGTGTGTGTGTGTATGTGTGTGTGTGTGTGTTCTCTGTCTCTGTCTCTCTTTCCTGACTTTTCTTTATGGTGTGTTATCATTTTCATTGTGAGATTTAATTTAATACGTGCTTTTACTTATGTGTCAGAGTTTAGCAAACCAAGGCCTTGGTCTGCCACATATTTATGTAAAGAAAGTTTTATCAAAATACAGCTATGCTCAATTGTTTGTGTATTAAATGGTTGCTTTTGCATTACAGTGACAGAGAAGAGTATGAGACAGACTGTATGGCCTATAGAACACAAAATACTATCTAGTCCGTTATGGAAAAATTTTTTTCCCCCAGTTTCTGTTCTGTAGTTTATTTGTGTGATTTGAGTTGTGGAAGTATCTTAAGAGAACATTTACTTCTATTTTTGCAAGGTTTATGAGGCTTTTCTTGTTTGTAGGGCAGGTTTTATTTTAATGTTTTATTTTGGAGGTTTGTTTACCATATGGACAATGTGGATTTCAAATCAACACATATGCCTGGCACAGGCTTTATGTTTTATTAAAGTTTTCCTTAAACAGTTACCTTTTTCTTTCATATACATGCACAGTGGACTTAAAGTTCCTTTCTGTGTTTGGGAGGACTTGTGATATGTTTCAGCATTCTTTTCGCAGATAGTGGCTCCAGTTGATGTCTTCACTGTATGAACATGGTTCAGTCTAGCTCTCTTCCTTGAAGATGCCAGCAGTAGATTTTCTTGTCCTGCTAGATTTTGGAATCCATGGCTTTTAGCTTTTTATGGTCTATTCCATGTCTGGTAAAATTTTGTAACTAGCTCAACCTTGCTTACCCATCTTTGTTTTGAATCTCTGCTTCATTTTTAGTGTCTGATAATTCCAGTTTCTTTTAAATTAGGCTATGTATTAAAAAATATTTTAGCTGGGCTCGGTGGCTTAGCCTGTAATCCCGCGCTTTGGGAGGCTGAGGTGAGTAGATTGCCAGAGCCCGTGGGTTCGAGACCCGCCTGGGCAAGCGAGACCTCATCTCTACAATAAATCAAAAAATTAGCCCGAAGTGGTAGCGTACGCCTGTAGTTCCAACTACTTGGATGGCTGAGGTGGAAGGATCGCCGGAGCCCAGCAAGTCGAGGCTGCAGTGGCTGGCAGCGGCCACTGCGCTCCAGTCTGGGCGACAGAGTGAGACTCTTATTTGCATATAAAGTGCTAAATTTGTAATTATGTCTTATTTTGATTTTTTTCCTCTTTGTATATCCATAAACAAGAAGCCATCCAGGCTGGTTTTAAATTTAAACAAATAGAATGTATGCTTTTCTTTAGTTTTTTTTTTTATTCAATATTTTTTATTATGATATTGTGGGGTACAGTTAAGGGTTAGGTGTACAAATATGCATCGTTCAGGCACCTTTGTTAATAGGAAGTGTCTCCCCGTCCCCAGACGGATATTTACTACCATTAATCCCATCACCATACCCCTCCTCCCCCATAGTTTCCCACCACTATCAGTCATTTTCTTGTGGTAATACATTGGATGATCAAGGTCTACTATATGAGTGAGAACATGTGATACTCAGTTCTTTGTTTCTGTGAGAGGTAACTCAGTATTATAGACTCTAGTTCCATCCAGGTTGCTGCAAAGTTCATGATTTTGTTCTTTTTTATGGCTGCGTAGTATTCCATTGTGTATATGTACCACATTTTTTTAATCCAGTCCTCTTTTGATGGACAGCATGGTT
>CAUYQG010097756.1:0-24332 GCA_963574415.1 Tarsius wallacei
TGTTTGTTCAATTTCCTATTCTTCTTTATGTGTATCCTCTTACTTTGTTCGATTCTGGACTTGCACTGTAGATTAGGGGTGGTCCGTTTTTACACTTTTGAGATATACCTATGGGGGGAAGCTATGATTCAAACTCTATCCGCAGGTCCTGGTATCTGGTATATGCTGACAGGTGTGTGGATAATCTGAAGCTCTCTTCCCACTGCTTTGGAATCTGGCCGTGCAGTGGGGTTGTAGGTTTTCTCCCTGAAATAAAATGAGGTTAACAGAGGGAAGAGAATGGGGGAGACAGTGTGGGTGAGGGGGGATAGAAAGAGAGAAGGGTAAGGGGGAGAACAGTTGGGTGTATTAACAAATGGAGTGAGAGACAAAAACTGAGACAGATAAAAACAGTAGACCACGGCTACAAACTAAACAATTCCGATACAAAAAAAGTATTAAAACATACATTGATGCTAACAAACAAGCTAACCAGTCTTCTTATTTTTCCGAGCTGGCAAGTTTGTAGACAGAAGAAAAGGAAAGAGAAAGAAAGAAGATCTAGTTTATAGAGAGAAGAAAAGGAAAAAGAAAGAAAACAAACAAAAACTAAATTAAAAAGGAAAAGCTAAAAAAAAAAAGGGGGGGGGGAGGGAGGGCCAGACCAAAAGGGATGGAATCAAGTTAGTAAACTAACAAAACCAATCTAGTACACTTTGAAACTTTTCATTTAAGTTCAATGTCCTTTCAGTTCTGATTTCTGGCTGTTTTTTTTCCCCAAGCTGGCAAGTTTATTCTATGGGTCAGTTTCACCTTTTGGTGCTGTTACCTTGAGTCACCAGCAGGTGGTGCTGTCTCAGGCTCCAGGTGGTCTTTATCTCAGTTGCTTGTCCCACGGGGGTGGGGGGGAGCCTGAGTGGGGGCCAGTCAGGAGTGGACTCACGGGAGGAGATCCAAGGCTCACCCGGAAGTCAAAGCAGCAGTGGTGGTGGCAGTGGCAGCAGCAGCGATCTTAGCCTCAGCATATCCTGTGTGGAGGGGTGGATCACCTCAGACACAGGCTGCGTGTTGAAGGTGTTTGGCCGCAGCAGTGACAGCGACGTGTGTCTGGACCGTGGCGGTGAACTGGACCAAGCTGCGGTGGTGGGAAGGGGGCGGCGGGGGGGGCGGCAACGGCGAGCCGCCGTCCCACTGTGAGGATCAGTGGCGGTGGCGGCGGTGCCTCTTCTACTGCCAGTCTGCTGTGATGTCTCTGCGGTGTCAGTGGCCGAATTCCATGTGGGGAGTGGGCTCCCAGGGAGAGAGTCTGAGTCTTTCTGTGTCCTCTTCTGCGGAGGTCTCACAGACCACTCTGCCCGGTCGCCATCTTGGCGGAAGTCCTCCGGGAAGGATTTTTATTCTCCATCACTGATGAAGCTGAGCTTGGCTGGATAGGAAATTCTTGGTTTAATTTGTTTATCTTTGAGGACTTTGAATATAGGGCTCCAGTCCCTTTTTGCTTGTGTGTTTCTGCTGACAGGTCTGTTGTTATTCTGATTGGTTTTCCCCAGTAGGTAATCTGACCATTCTCTTTTGTTGCCTTTAGGATTTTTTTCTTTTGTACCTACTTTGTGTAGACAAATTACTATGTGTCTAGGGGCTGGTCTTCCATTTGATGTCTTGTGGGGGTTCTCTGTGTCTCTTGTGCTTGACTGGTCACATCTCTGGTGAGATAGGGAAAGTTTTCTTGGTTTACTTCCCAGAATTCTTGCTCCAAGTTGTTCTCCATTTCCCTTTCTTCTTCTGGGATACCAGTCAGGCATTAGTTTGGCCACTTGATATAATTGCACATCTCTTGTAGACTTGGTTCTTTCTTTCTGAGTCTTTATTCTATGTTTTTTACAGATCGGGTTAATTCCATGTTCTGGTCTTCAAGTTCTGAGATTCTTTCTTCAGCTAGAGTATTTATTTTTTCCATGTTTGTCATCTTGTTATTTATTTCTTGGATGAAATTTTTTATTGTCAAAATATCTGTTACAAGTCTTTCAGTGTTGCATCTTGTCTTTCTTGAGTCCTATTCACTCTTTCCACCCATTTCCTAATCTCTGTCATATTCTGGGGACAGTCTTTGGTGACTTCCATTGTTTGGCCACCAAGGTCTGATTTTTCAGGAGTTTTGTCATTGGTACACCTGAAATTGCCTGAGGTCTTCCTTTGACTTTTCCTCATTTGTGACAGATCTCTTGTTTTTCTCTTTAGTTCTGTTATTCAGTGTCAGTGGGAGAGGCTTTCCCTTCTGATGTTTGCTCAGTCCTCTATTCTTCCCTGATCTGGGCTCTGGTTTTCTTCTATTTTGAAACTGGATGGTGGATGGGAAGATTTACTATCTCTTGTAGTTTTTGAAATTCGAGTAAAGTAGGGGATGGGGCACTAGGATTCAGAAACTACTTGCAAATTACAATGTTCACATATTGTGGTATGTGTTCCCTGAGACTCATTCCCCACAACCACTCTATATGATGATGCAAAGCAGAAACCAATGCAAAAAACAATTGAACACCCACACACAGACATACACACACAACTCAAAACAAACTGGAATAACAACAAAGTGAAACAAAACAAACAACAAAAAAAAACCCAAGAAAGCTAAATATACACACACATGCCTAGTATAAAGTGAATGGAGAAGAAATACAGAAAGACCAGAGGGGGGGGGAAATGGAATTCAGGTCAAACTCTCACACATATATTGACACACACCTTAAACTATAAAACATGAAAATGAAAAACTCCAGAAGAACAAAAGAGTAAAAACAAACCAATGACAACAACAAAATTGAAAGATGAATACTCAATCATTCATATACATCCATAAACAGAAAATGATAAATAAACGAAGAAAGAAACAGAAAAAGAAAAGAAAAAATATTCGGGGGGAAGCAGATCAAACCTTCACATACACATTCATACACAAAGGAAAAATATTTTTTAAATAGATGAACTAACAGTCAAAAAAATGTTTTAATGTTAAAAAAAATTGAAAATTATAGAAAAAAAACAAAAAACCTGCCCTCTTGTGGCAGGCTCTGCAGAGCCACCTCTTTCACTCTCTGAAGCAGGGAAGGAGGAGGGGCAGTGGAGGTGGGTGGGGTTGCAGTCCTCCCATCCCAGGCTCACATGGTCAGGGAGATCTCCTCCAGTGGGGAAGTATGGGATTGTCTCTTCCCCAGGTATGTACTCGTGGGGAGCGGGGAGGGGTGCCCCAGCCAGGCCTATCCTGGAATAGAGTTCTCCTATGCAATTGACGTCCAGGCTCCACCTGGGTTTGTCCCTCTCAGTTGTGGCCCAGCTATGTGGGTCTGATGTTCAGAGTATTGCTGGGGAGGAGGGGTTTGGGGGTCAGCCCCAGACTCACCACTGATCTCTTTGGAGTTCTTCCTTGTCCTTTTCTGGCCACATCCTTTGTCCCGTGACTGGATCAGGGTAGAGGATGGGGCGCCTGGAATTCACCACTTGTCAGGTCCCTCCAAAGTTTGTGCTTTCAGGATATTCCCTCTGGGTCATGATCAATCCCTGAGTAGTTGATCTGCCAGTCACAGAGATCAGGTCTGTTGCTCCACGGTGAGCGAGTGGGGAGCACTGCCCCACCTTCAAGGTGTGTGGGGTGCCTCTCTTGTCTTCTTCCATGGGACTTTGCCTCTGGACTCCCTCCGCATCTCCTGCTGCCAGTGCCCTACCCTGCACTGAAGTGGTGATGCAAAGCCAGGAGCCAGCAGTCTCTCTTCTGCTGCACCAGTGAGGGAGAGCCTGGGGCGATATTTTCTCCCCACAGCTTTTGTCCATTTAAAAAAAATAATAGCACTCAGCTTCTGCAACCTGGGAAGAGCCAGGGACGAAGCAGAGAAGCTGCAGCACCAGCTGTTGCACCAGGGGCCTGGCCTCTTGCTCATGAGCCCCACTTGCTCACTAACACGTACACAGAATTTTCCATACACTCACTCACTCACACGGGGACTCACATAGTCTGACTGGCTTGGCCGCCATCTCCCCTGGGAATATGTTTTGCTTTTCTGGTGACCAATAATTTTATGTGATTTATTTGGTTAATGCTTGTCTCCTCAACTAAAGGGCCAGCTTCATGAGAAACTATATTTTTTAAATTCTCTACTGCATCCCCAGAACCTAGCACAGTATCTGACACATCATAAGTGTTATATAACTATTTGTTAAATAAATTAATGAATGAATGAAGTGGAACTTCAATCCTGACAGGATGTAGATGGAAACTAACAAATGAGTGAGTAAAGACAGTGAGAAATAAACTGAGGTTTTCATTGGGAACCAGAAAATGATTACAGGAACAGAATAGAAAGTATAGAATAGTAGGGTCTTCTAGTAATAGTGGTGAGAAAGTGAGAGTGGGAGGAATGAAACAAACATTTACTATTGGCTATCTTCTAAGTGCCTACTGTTTGCAGGTATGAATTCATTGCATCTTCACAACTCCAGAGGTATGTACTATTATGATACACATTTTACAGATAAAAAAATTGAAACTCAAAGAGGTTAGATAACTTGTTCATGATCACGATTGTGAGGCAATTTTTCATGGATCTCTCAAGTTTCTGCATATCTTGTGAATAGAGATAGTCACCGACATTGTTTCAGACTACCTTTTCAAGGACATGTGTATAGTGAATTGCTTTGAAAAACAGAGTATCGCCCTCTGCAGCAAAAGACAGGCACACTTACTGCCCATCATAAAATATTCAGATTTGTTAAGCTCAGTATTATTTTGCTGTAACACAACACACAGCAGGTGTCACCTGGCCCTCTTTAAGCGGCTCCTATGAGACATAGGGACAAGAGATTATGACATAAGAAAATACCTATACTCTGATTAATCCTATTGCTGTGAGAAATAAAGTCCATTATCCCTGATCCAGGAGTGCCATGTCTCTGCCAGCATCCCTGAAAATGTGGCAGGCTAACTTGTTAGCTCTCAAGTAAAATATAATATCAGAATCTTCACAAGTCTTGATAGTTGCACAAGTGAAAAGTATCAGAACTCAGAATTGCACTCGTCTATTTGACTCCAGAATCCAGTCTTTTCCCAGGATGATGTTCCTTCCTGAGCTGTGCCCAGGGGTAGTTGCTACATCATATGATATCATTCCTCCTTGAGCTTCCCCCACACCTATGAGTCACTGGACATGACCTTACTTTTCAAGCTAGATGATTTGGGTGTCCCATTAAGTAGAAAAAAGAAGAGAAGAGGTTTAAAGCACCCGGTTGTCTTTCCTTCTGTTTCCTAGGTTAATGGAAGTTTTAAATCTACCAACCCATTTTCTTAGTCATTCTGTTTTCTCAAAGCTACGGTTTTTGCAGTAGTCAGGATTTTGCCAGGCAGATTCATATTGATGGACAGGAATTTCCAGAGGCCACAACTTCATAGATAACCAGCTAGTTTTAGTTCTTTGGGAAATACTTGCCAAACTCTACATTAAAGGGCACTATACCTCCCATATCCCTGCTGGGCCAGTGTACAATGATGGGATCCCAAGATCACATTTTCCATATATTTCAAACCCCTAAATTAATTGTATAAAGCAGTTTCAGGAGAGATTTCTAATCTCAGGAGTCTCAAGTATTCCTTTTGTTCATACAAGCCTTTTGCTCTAATTGTCTACAAATTCTTTTTAACTTCAATAATGTTGGGGTGTTAGACAATCATTCTCTTTGTTTCCTAAAGCTAGAGAAACAACTGACAGCATGGGGTAGGGGAAAGGAGAAACGGGAGGCCATGGAGGACTAAGACCATTTTTCCATTTATCATGTCCCCAGAGGACTGCCCTACCAAAAGGCCTAATGATTTGTCTAGCACTTTAACCAAGGTGATCCATCCTCACAACAGCCCTTTACATCACACTGTGCATTTATAGCAGCTCTGCGACTAGAATTTCTTTCCCTACCCTGGATACTTAGTGAGCTCAGAAGATAGCGTCCTGGTTTTACGGAGGTAGAAGAAAAGAACCATTAGGATGAGGATTCTTTTATTTTTATAGATTCCAGTCATCCTACCCAGAAGGCAGAATCCCAGGGGGCAGAGAGCAGGGCAAAGTCAATGCCAAGCCATGCCATGCCTTGCTTCCTTTTACAAACGCAGAATGGAAGGATAATTTTAATGACTTAAGGGCTGGTGTACTGCAAAAATATGGGAACTGGGGACCTCCCCACAGTATTCTGCTATCTTCTCCTTGAACCCCTCCAGCAGCTGTTGCTTTTATTTGATTAGAGAATGATTGTTTAATTTCTTTACTTCTGGGCACAGATTTACTAAGCTGGGTTCTGCTTGGGTTGAAGCCAGAGATGATGGAAAGAGAACAGTTTGGAAAGGGACTACACAGGTTGAGGTTTCTACCAGCCTGAACCAAGCAAGGAAGAACAGAAATAGGAACGGGAGGTATTTGGGACACAGGCATCTATAAGGTAGGGAGGATCTTGAGAAAATGGACTCAGGGTTTCTTTTCTTGACTTGTGAGTCTGCTTGAAGAGACAATGAAACAATTAGCTTATTTCTGGCCTGCCAGCTCCTCAGATGGGCAGAAACATGCCCTGGGGATATATTTTTTGTAATGTAGACATTAGACATTTTCTAAGAACTGGGAACCTCATAAAGGGTATGTTAATTTAGTTTTTTAAAATCATAAATAACAGAAGTCCACTTAGGATATCTCAAGAAAGGAAAGATTATAGTGAAGATACACATGGCCTAGAAAACCAATAGATTCCAAAGCATCTCTAGGCATCAGCATCTTGTTCTCTTCCTCTTGCATAATTGTCCCTGCTTCTCTCTGTAAATTTTCTCTCTTCTCCTCTTGCCACTGACTGGAAAATTTTCTCCATGGTCTGTAGGAACAGTTCCACAGTGTGTTAGTCTGATTCTCTTAGCTTGGTACCATCAATCCTGCTGGGCAGAGCTTCTTGTGCCAGGTTACTTTATGTATCATCAAATTGTGAAGCTCATTCCTGATATAGGCAAGGTCACTCACGTGTCACAACTAGTTGGATTCACCTTCTGCAGCATGGGACAGTAAACGGAGTACTGGACATGGTAGACATAATGACTGACAAGTCTAGTACAGTGACCTTCCCTATGAAGGTTTAGGTAAACCTTGGTAACAACTCATCTATGAGAGATTCAGCTGAATAAGAGAGAAACAACACCGGTCTATTGCATACATAGAATATGCAACTGCTCACGCCAGTGTTTCCTAAATTGTGGTCTTTGAACTCCTACATCAAATTGGTCTTAGTGTTTGTTAAATCTTCGAATTTCTGGATTCTACTTCAGACCTGCAGAATCAGAATTTTGGAAAGGGGATCAGGGAATCTGCAGAGTTACCAAGTTCCTCACATAACTCTATGCACACCAAAGTTGAGGACCTCTGCTCTATATGCTTCAAGCTTCATTTAAGTAATTAGCTCTTCCTGGAAAGTTATTTCCCTCATATCTCTGCTTGATGAAATCCTGCCCCATCCTTGGAGGTCAAATTCAGACGTAGCTGCCTTCACAAAGCTTTCCCTGATTTCATGTCTCCTTAATTCCAACTCTCCTGTTGCTATGGGATGGAGGATGTTGGGGGTATAAGAACTTGAGTGCAGGGACCTGCTGGGGATATGAGAAGGCACATCTGGGATGGAGCTGGAGGGAAAGATTTATATTTTGTTTCCAATTTTTTATTTGGAAAAATGCTAAAAATTGAAAATAAACTATGATGAATACCAGCATACCATTCACCTAGGAATTGTTAACATGTTACAACATTTGCACATATGATCTCTCTCATAAATATATATAATACACATGTGTATATATTCAGCTACAGCATTTGAAATTAAATTGCAATCATGCCATTTCACAATGAAATACTTCAGCATGTATCTCTTAAGAACAAGTGCATTCTCTCATTATTTTGCATAATCATAATACCATTATCACATCCAAGAAACTTAACATTTTAATAAAAGTATCCAATATTGAGTCCATATTAATATTTCTAAAATTGCCTCCAAAATATTCTAGCTGTCTGTGTTGACAGGATTCAATTTTAAAAATCATGGATTTCACTTGATTTTTTATTTTTCTTTTAATCCAGATTCTGGAACAGTACCTTTGGGGTTTTTTTCCCAAAAAAATACTGATACTGATATTTTTGAAGAGTCAGGTCAAGGGTCTTATATACAATCTGGATTTGCCTGATTGTTTCCTTCTGGTTACATTCAGATTAAACATTTTTGGCAAGAAGAAATGCTGTTGACATCCCATTGCATCATATCAGGAGGTCTATATGTCATTGCTCATTGCCCTGTTATTAGTGATTCTAAATTTGATCACTTAGCTAAGGTAATGTCTGCTAGGATTTTTCACTGTAAAGGTACATTTTTATTTGAAATTAATAAGTAATCTGTGGAATAATACTTTGAGACTGCATGAATAGTTAGTGAACTAGCTAAGGCACTTTATATAAGTTAAGTCATTTGATCCTTATACCAATCTAGTGATTTTTCATATGGAAAAATTGAGGCTCAGAAAGGGGAAGTAATTACCCCAAAGTCACACAGCAATTAAGAGCAGAAACTTGATTTAAACCCAGTTCCAGTTATAGATCCCACACTTGTAAACACTATTCTATAGTCCTTGATAAGCAATAATTCTACCCAACTTCAGAATTCTCTCACCATTTTCTTTTGAAGCGTTCCAGGCCCACAGCATTCCTGAGAGTGAAGAAGCAGGGACGCTGAACTTAATGTCTTTCAAGGTGGGGAGATGGTGCAACAGAGAAATCAATTGACATTTCTGTGGTCTTACAGCAAGTGAGTAACTGAACAGGGCTGTTGATGGAGAGACCTTAAGCTCTTGCTTATGAATTTGACTTTGATTTAAGAGGCAGCTGAGAGCCACTGTGATTTCTGACTGGTGCTTGCTGAATCCAGAGTGGGGTTCGAGTTGGATTAATATCACTGTCCTCTGTGTGGGGAAATGCTGCTGCTTGATAATAAACAGGGTTTAGAGGAAAAGACCAATGTTGCCTAACAGCCCTTTCTGTGCTTGGCAAACTTGATGGACTGTCTTTAGGTTTACAGCTCTCTGTTCAGCCTGTTCTACCTCTTAGAATCTAGTTAGCTCAAGAAGATGTCTCACCACCATTTCCAATAAACAGAAAAACAGCATTGTAAATGTGCTTCAAATGTGTGCCGCCCACAGTTTTCTCTGTAGTCTGCCAATTCTCCCATGAGAATGCCCAGTGAAATGCTGCAGTGAACTGAAAAAAGCAAAACAAACAAACCACAAAAACTAACACCACCAAGACTCTTTCCTGTTTGTGAGAGTCATTTGTAACTTGGGGATTTATTGCACAATTTATCTTTAATTTCAAGTTGTCCATTTCTTAGTGACAGAGGTGTCAGGAAAACATCTCTGCACCTGTTGCAAAGTTTCATTTAGGGCTGGACACACACATATAGAGTATCACCCCAATTTTAGCATATGTGCTGCTGAAGTAAGCACATGTACATATAAAGCATCATTCAAGTTTAGCATATATCCTGATAAATTAAATAGCATCATATATAGACACACAAAATTGCAAAACTGGAAGAGTCCTAAGCAGTCATCTAGCAAGGCCCTTATGCCCTGGCAGTGGATGTTTAGAGCATCTCTATACTGAAATACAAAGTTTGGGCAGCTCCAGTGACATGTTGCTTACCAGCTTTCAGAGGCAGCTGGTCTTGGTGACCAGCTTTTGTAACAGAGGTCTTATAACATAAAGTGAAATTCATCCCCTCCATCCCTTCTGGCTTTTGGAAGTGACTTTCTTCTTCTGGAGTCACTTAGAGCAAAGGATGTTCTTTTCCCTACAGGACCAAACTCTTTAACCTAGAAGGACTAAAACTTCTAGCACCACAGTTCTCAGCCAGGACCCTCTCTACAATGACTTTTCTCCCCTCCAACTGCTCCATTTTGATGGCATGAATTTCCAAGATTCATTCTCCAAGTTGGTGCTGCCTCCCTATAATGTGCTGCTTCTTCCTGATCATCAAGCAAGCAAAGGTTTCTGGGAGGCTGGGCCTCTGCAGGCCCACTGTAGTGCCATCACTCTGCTTGCCAAAAGCCATTTGAGGCAGTAGGTAAGTAAGTGGTTGGAGAGGTGCATTGGGTTTCTGAGAGGCACCAGTCTAGCTAAGGCAGAAATAGGCTCTAACTTAATAATCTGCTCATCACACACAGTAAGAGACACCCTGACTTATTCAAAGACACCGTGGGCGGCACAGAGGATGAATAAGCATGATTCACTGCCATTCTGGCACCTGGGGCACGAAGAATAATAAAACCCAAAGAATTGTAGCCGCCTAAGTAGTAAATTAAGAGATCCAGGGCTCAGCTAGACTCTAGACATCAATGTTACCATGGCAATAAAGGGCCTCAGCATTCAGCAGCTATTACAGAGCAGGCATCTAATAGGCTAGTCTATGTCACAGCCAAAGCCCAAGGGGCTAGCAAAGAAGACCAATTAGCATATCCATTCATTAGGGGCCTCTGCACACTTCTTCTCTTAATTCCAATTAGTTGTTTGTTTGAACCCACGTCTCGTGCCTGCATTATACTCATTAGTGCCTTTTAGCCACTGGAAATAGGCTTGAATCTCCACAAGGACCTCACAATTTCCCCAGCCTTCATTTTTTTTCCCTCGGGGTCGAGGCTTACATAGTCACAAGCCCATGGCCTTCAGTCTTTCGAAATAAAAGCATCTCTCACTGTACAACTGTACTCGACAGATGGAAACTCTACTCAGGAATGTGATGTGCTAAGGGTTCTTTCTGGAATCCAGTGATGTAGGGATCTGAGGCCATTATCTGGACCATTCAGGTCAGGGAAACTCTCTGGCCTTAGCCAGTGAGCCTGCTGGCTACGCCTGCTGGTCACTACTCAGAGGTTAGCTGTCAAGGAAGGGGAACTTTGGGCACTGGGAACCAGACTGGCATCATCAAAGTCGTGCAGTAACTGTTCCAGCTTGAAGGCCTGCCCCTCAAGGCTCAGCCCAAACCCTGCCTATTCCGGGAAGCCTTCCCTGATTATCATAGCCCCAAGTGAGTTCTCCCTTCTCCATGTACTTCAAAAAAGACACTCTATGCTGGGCAGCATTCATGGGCAGTCTCGGGCCCTAGCTTGGCCTGGAGCTTCCTTATCCAGTGATTTCAGAGGCCACATGTCCCTAATACTGGAAGGAACTGGGATTTTAGAACATATTCAAAAATGCCTAGGTGACTCCAATGGCAAACAACTCTTAAGCACCACAGCACATGACTTCCCAGAGTCTCCCTGAAGTTCTAGCCAATTCCTGGATAGGGAAAGTGCACAACCGTTCTTTGATAGTTTTGGGACACATTGCACACACACACACACACACACACACACACACACATACACATACACACACACACACACACACACACCCCGCCCAAGACACACACAGTTGTGGAATGACCCACAAGAAGAGATGCCATGAACTAGCCCATCTCATGGAAAAGTCAAAGATTCTCTTAAGGATACTACCATCTCTTCCTTCTTTTTGGAATAGGAGGCCCCAGTCTATAAGATTGTTTCTGTTCCCAGTTAGTTGCCACTGTCAGCAACGGTGTGGGTTTACTAGGGCAGGCAACCCAGGATAAGGGGCTTATAGAAGCAGCTGCCAACACCTGTGTCCAAAGAATAAGCATGTAGTTTTCAAGATTTGAATAATTTGCCTTTAAATCTACTGTTATATTAAAAGATTCTCCTTTCTTCCTCTTTTGTTGCCTCTGTAGCTACTGCTTCATTTGTAGTCCCTCTGGCCGCTTCTGGCTCCACTTTGGGGCATTGTTAAGCATATTGCTTTTTTTAATTGTCAGAATGATTTCTCCTTCAACTAGAGTGTTTTGAGTGTGAATTCACAGATTTTTGTCTTTGACATCCTATGGGATTTGGTTATTTTACCCCACCCAACAGCTGGCATTCCAGAAGTTAGCCTGGGCTATAGCTGAAATACATTGCAAAGGTATTAAATGTGTGTCAAACTCCCAATTACTCAGAATGCTAAGGAATGAGAGATTATAGAGAACATAATATTTTGTTATCTGAGATCATGTCACTCCAAACCTGCTTTTGTCTCCCTACACTTAGTTTCTGAAATGTTGCTAAAATGACTGTACTCTCTTTTCTGCCTTAATAAAACAAAATCAATTAAGCTACTCTTTGGTTTTAAGGCTTCCAAGGGCCTCACAATTCTCATACTTATCATCAGTAATCACACAATAGACTGATATGGAGAAGGTGCAAGAGAGATCAACATCTACTGAGACCAGGTTATCTCCTGAAATATATTTTGCTTTTAATAAAATTCAAAGAAAAATATTAGTTTCTCTTTATTGTATGTGACCTTTTTTTTTCTAAGAAGGATATGGGGAGAGACTGTTAAGGAAGGGTCTTTATCAATAATGTTTCGGTGAAGGGAGTTCTTATTTTAAATTGACCACAATTGAAACCATTTTAATCAGAATAGCCTTGACCTGGTGTTATGACTAAATCTATCTAAGCTATTGTGCTGTTTTTCTTGGTTATGAATATGTCTAGAATCTCAGTATCTGTAACATTCTCAGCCATCTTAATGTAATGAGGGTGATTTGTGAAAGAAGGATCACAAACTCCATTCAGGCCCTTTTAACCACCCAGGCTCTGGTGGGGTGGACCAAGCAGCCCAACAATGTTATACAATATTCTTGGCTGTTTCTACTAATTTTTCTTTTGTTGGATCCCACATTGGCTTCAGGAGTTATATATGTCTAGGAAACTGACACTGCAAAGTTCTGGCTTGTTCCCTGCCCTGATGCTAAGGGATAAATATAGATCTTAACCACTACAGAAATTTGGCCAGGATTCCAAGGGGTGTGTGTATGAGGGGCAGTGACTGATGGGGGCACTCTGACATGTGGGCTAGAAAAAGGTTTCTTATGCCCAAGGCCGTCTTTGGGGTGGGGAGGGGTAAAGTAGGAGCCTGACCTCTGAAATCAGAAAGTATAATCCACATTTTAAGAAGCTCATGGATTGACACAAATAAGGAATATTGTAGGTGGCTTAGAGTGTGTGTGGGGGTGGGGGTGGAGAGCAGGGTAGAGAGCAAAGGGAATCTTTCCTGACACCCTAGATCCTTTTGCATGAGATCAGCCTTATGAAAAAAGCAAGTTATTCTTGGCCATCTCCCCTCACCCTCAACTCCCACCCATGCCCCACCCCCTGGACACACTGATAGCCAACTCTCAATTGAAAAGAACATGACTTAAGATTTCCATTGGGCCCATCATATCTCGAGGGCTGGAGAAGGGCAAGGGGTGGAAAGACACATTGGCGGGGGAGGTGAGCCACTCATCCTCGTGACCCAGAATATCTCCCCCTCCCTGTAATGATGAGCTTGCTTTTCCATAAGGGCTTTCCCTTGATTCGGGGAAGGGGCCAACCAATGAGAGAGGGGCATGTAAGATTATTTTGGGGAAGGGCTCATGCCAGGAGGCTTCACTTTTACCAAGCACCAAGTGTCCCCAGCAACCAGTGCCTCTTGTACCAGCAAAAGCTCCAGAACTCTCACTCGCTTGCCTGCCTGTGCCTGTCTTTGCCCAGGGAACAGCCAT
Source organism: Tarsius wallacei (assembly GCA_963574415.1). Lineage (NCBI taxonomy): Eukaryota > Metazoa > Chordata > Mammalia > Primates > Tarsiidae > Tarsius > Tarsius wallacei. Next base: position 13,687 of record CAUYQG010097756.1, read on the forward strand.
GAGAAGGCAACTTCGGTCCAGAAGGGCTCCGGCCTTTCCTTATGGTTATCGCCACAGACTTGTGAGTGCCAGGGAACAGAATGTTTTGCTGCCCCTTTTTAAAAATGGGGTGGTTTGGGGGCTGTGTAGGTCTTGGTTTGTGGTTTCCTCTCCTTAGGATGGGCAGAAACAGCAAAGTTTAGGGAAGCCCAGGGTTCAAAAAGGAGCTGGGACTCCCAGTACCCCAGGGCATCCTAAATTGCTGGATAAAAGAAGGAAGCCCTCTCTTCCTGTGGAACAAAGATACCAGAGAACAAAGGGGCTTTTTAGAATTATTCCCTAGGAGTCTAGAATTTGAACAGACCTTCTGGAGTCTGGGAGTAGAGGTTTCATTCTGACAGCAAGAAATTAAGCCAAGAGATAAGGAAAGAGGAAGAGGAAATGAAAGGCACTGCCTACCCAGCTGTCTCTTTCCCCTTGGGTGATAGCTTCTTAGAATCCAGCTGCTCTTTTTCTATAAAGCAGAAATTCCAAACTATGGCTAAAATCTAGAATTCTTGATAGAAACTGGGAGGAATCATAGACATCAGCTCTCCAGAGCCCCTCATTGTGCAAATGAGGCTGCTGGGGCTCAGAACACAAAAGTGACTTACAAGTGACTGGAGAAGCCAAAATGAGACTGGTGTCTCCTCACTTCTAATCTTGTGTTCTTGCCATCATATTTGTAGTATGCAACTCTCTAACCTCCTAATCTTCCACCACCCATTGCTACCCTGCCAGCCACCTCTCCCTCTCTCTCTCTCTCTCTCTCTCTCTCTCCCTCCTTCTCTCTCTCTCTCTCCCCGCACCCCCCCACCTTTGGTGTCACCATTTATCTCCAGGATGCATTACAAATTATTTGACCCAAAAGTTTCTTTGCATTTACTTTGCTATAGATCACTCATATATGCGATATATAGTACTTTGGGGGGGGGAGGATTCTGAAATCTTCCTCAGAAAGGATTGTGATCTGAGCTGCAGGAGGAAACAAAGCCTAATCCATTTTTTCTTTGGGTATGGCCACATATATAACCAGGAAGTTAAGTGAAGACTGTCAACAGCCAGCAGAAGAAAACACAAAATCTTCTAACCTCCATATCCACCTACAGAGGGTTTCCTTTAGCTTTCTAGTCACAATTACTAGAATTTTCTCTTTCTTTTGACTTTCCCAAAGTTCCTTCCAGCTCTCAGAACAGTTGCAATCTGTGGGGCATATAACTATTCCTTACTTGCCTTTTTTTCTAAGTAATGTTACTAAAATGTTGTGCATCATTTCAGTTATTTGTCAAGTGGTTTGGATTTTAAATGCCTCTGGGCATTTTACTCTTTATAATACTTGATCAAATTTTAAAAGAAATTATTTGATTTAATCGTGTACTAATTTTTTTCTTTTAAAATTAACCGTCCACTCAAATGTTTATAGGCTATTACTCAATGCAGAGCACAAATTTATCCTTTGGGTCATACTGTTTATATATTTGTTTATATGTTTATATATTTAGATTGCTCAAAATGGAGCCACCCTTTGTCCTTCAGACTCTTCCCTTTTAGGGAAACACGATGGCCCAACAAGCAACCACTACTGTATCCCAGCACACTCTATCACATGAGGGTAGTGCCACTTTAGGAAACTGACAAAAACAAACCTTGGGAATAAACATTCTCATCACCAAGGGATTTCCTACTGGATTTTGTTAAATAGTTGGACAAAAATGCATTTAACATTAATTTAATTAATGAGGAATTTTTGGGAAGGCCTCTCTTGCACAATGCAATGTTTCCCTATACCTGGAAGCAGGCAAGAAGATTTGAGGTTCTTGAAGCAAGGCTCAGGTGTGAGAGCCGTGAGGGAAAATTAGCTCTGAGAAGATTAATTCTTCCCGAGAGGGTAAAGCTTTAATGACAAGCCATCTTTAATGGGATTATCATGAGAGCTCATATCTACAAATAAGATCAGGCTGAGGCCAAGGCCAGCTGTCTTCTCAGTGGAGCAGAGGTAGAAGGCAGGCATAGGAAACAAGAAAAGAAAGTTGTTCAGAAAATATTAAGGAAATATAAATTCCTCCCTGATGAAATGTTGCATTTCAAATTCTCTGAGTTTCTCAGGTGCAGTAGTTTCTCTGGGGGTCATGATGACTATCCACTTTGGTGCACATGACTGCCCAGGTTAGGGTGATAAGCTCTGTTAGAGCATTCCCTGAGAGTCCTGTGTTAGGAGTGTTAAGTCAGGCAGGTATTATTATTTGGTCAGGACCCACTAGGTACTTAGCCATGGGTTTTACATTGTAGAGGGCCATCAAGAAGTTATAAAATATGGCTCCTCCCTCTGGGTGCTCAAAGTCTAGTTTGGGAGGTCACATGTGTATATAGGTTCACACATAAGTGAAAGAGATTTAAGAACACATATTGATCCATTCAGCATTGAGTGATACATGAGGTTTATTTTCCTAAGTCTTACACTGTGAGTCCATGTCAATCAGCAATCCTTGATTATAAGTACCTTCAATCTTTTGGGAGCTCAGAAACTAAGACATTGTTGTGCTTCATAAATCTACTAAGCTACCTTAGGCATGTGTTCAATGTCCTAGAGGAAAAACATTGGCCAGGGTATCAAGATATGCAGGTTCTGAGACTGTCAACTCAGTCATGAACTTGCTAAAAATCCTGTCCCTTCTCTAGGCCTCAGATGGACAAGCATATCTTTAAGGTCCCTGTCAGTTCTGGGATAGTGTGTGACATAGAACTGTACATTGGAACAAGTTGGAGGGCAATTCAAGAGTGCTTATAATTACAGGCTAGATACTACTGGGCAGACTAAAGGCTGAGAGATGAGCCTTGTCATTCTGTACCACTTCTACTTATTATGAACAACCTGATTTGCTGAACCCCCAGCACAGGCATTTTAAGCTGAGTGCCCTCTAAGTGGCCTTTGAAGAATCAGGCAAGGAGGAGGCAGCATGGAGCCCCTGGTCTCTAGCGTTTGACACATCCAACCCCAACAGGTGCACAAGCTCTGCTGCTCTTCAGACTTGGACAGCAGAGGGAAGGGAGGGTGGCCTCATTTGCTGCTGCTGCAGTGAGCCTTGGCAAACTCCCAAAAGCAAAGATACAACTCTCCAGTCTGTGGCTGGGAGGCATTTGAAACACCACTTGGTGATGTCTGGGTTTCTCTTGCTCGCTCTCTCTCTCTCTCTCTCTCTCTCTTTCTCTCATTTTCTTAGAACCACTCAGAGAAGATTACAGTTTCAAATCTCAAGTAATGACTGCAAACAGTCAATAACCAAATATGTGCTGAGCACTTACTACGTACCCAGTTTTTTGGGTTTTTGTTTTTTTTTTTTTTGCCTAGGGTACGGGGGAGACCAAGGAAGCCTGGGGCTCCAGCTGGTGGTCTGGTGGTCTCTCCAGCCAGATTAAGACAAGAGGAGGTCCCAGCTAGGGCAATAGTCAGAGAAGTAGCAAATAACTTCCCATTTCTTGTTTTTGTTGGGAAGGCAGGCTTAGTTTTGAGGAGGGGTACAACAATTGGCCTCTCCTCCCGATGTCTGTCCCGTGCTATTTTTAAACACAAGTCAGGATGGGTGAGGTTGACCAGCTGAAAGTGTACAGAGTGTTAGGACGAAGCTGGCTTGGGCTGAGAATTTGCCATCATGGACACAAATATCTAAGACTACTCCATCCTCCTGTGTGAGCTCAGTTCTGCCCTGACAGGTCAGACAAAGTTAAGAGGGGAGGCCAAGGCCCTAGGACAGTGTAGTGACATGAACAGTCTTAGGGGAAGAGCCCACATGCCTGAAGTTGACAATGAAACTTGTACCTCTATGGAAACGATACTGAGTCAAAATGTGCCATAGAAAGGATATTTCCTCCAAAAGAACAGAGAGAGAAAATCCACTTCTTGTAACAATGTGTATGTTTATAGTGAAGTGGAAATTTGAAGCATCTCCAAATATTGAGTCGTTTCCATTTATTTTTGGCTGGTGGGATGCACACTGGAAATTTTTTTCAAAAAGGGGATTGTGCTTTGTCACTGTTCCAGGATGATCAGGATGAAGTGAACCAGAACTACTTAGCAGATGAAGAGGAGGAAGCAGAAGAAGAGGCTCAGGTGATGGTGATGCCCAATTTGGTGGAGAAAGAAGAGGAGGAGAAAGAAGAGGAGAAAGAGGAGAAGAAAGAGGAAGAAGAGAGTCAGGGTCAGCCAGCAGGGAATGCTTGGTGGTGGAAATTGAAGATCATGAGCCAATACCTATGGGATCCGGAGAGAAGGATGTTTCTGGCCCAAACAGGTCAGAGTTGGAGTAAGTCCCAATAGTCTCAATGCCCAAGTCTGGTGTCCTTTGCTTTTGGTGTGGTGTCCAGGGCTCCTTTACCATACGCTCGATGGGCTTGTCTACAAACTTCTCTTAACACTTCATAACTAGAAAATGCCTGGAGTGTGGATAGATTCCATCAGAACGAACTATAAATGGATGAAAAAACATGATTGTGTAACCGAAATTCACTGGGCTTAACATCAGTTACAGTGCAGAGAGACAGTGAGAATGAGTTGGAAAAGCACAAGATTTTTTAAAGTCTCAGACCTGTCACTTTCTATCCACGTGACCTTGTACTTGCCATTTACTTTCTCTGAGCCTCAGTTTCCTCATCTACCAAATGAAGGAAACAATCCCTGCCTTGTCTCTCTCACAGGATCAGAGTGAAGCGCCAATTAGATGTTAAAAATGTAAAGTTGAAGGAACTATGCAGAAGATTATTTGTAGGCTATGAGACCCAAGTTCCTGCTAACCTGACCAAGGTTCTTATAAAGCCTCATCACTTCATCTAGTAACATCAGAGAAGAAGAGCCAGGAGGCCTGTTTCTGGCCCCAGCTTGTGGGTGTTTTTCTCTCCCGTGGTAGACACATAGGAATTGGGTTTAAGCAGATCATTACTAGAGATTGAGGCTGAGCTTTGATCAAGGGCAGGATTGTATTCCTTAGCATTTCCTTTTTGTACCACATGCTGCCACCATTTTTAAAAAATTTTATTTTAAAGATGTAGGGTACAATTCAGGGTTAGGTATACAAATGATCATTATGCAGATACCCTGGTTGATGTGGGGTGCCCCCCCCCCCCCCCCCCGCCTGCTGCCACCATTTTTACTTCACAACTTCCCCAGCACTCCCCTCCCAGAGTCCCACTCACTTCTTAAACTATTAATGCTGAGCTTTCTCGGGAGATTTAGCCCCTTGTAAAATTCACACTTGCCATACTCTCTGCAGAGCCCAGAAAAACAGCAGCTGCTTGTTTGGGACTCAGTTAATTCACAGGAGAAAAAAAAAAAAAAGAGGACGCCGTAGTTGAAATAAGAAGCCCCTAGTGCCAAGGGTCTAAGTTGCCGAAGTTGATAGCCACGCCTTTTACAGGCTGCTTTAGCTGAGAATTCTCTTCTTCATAGTTAATGTTGCTAATTCAGCTCAGTCAGGGTGAAACAGCCAACTCTGTTTCCTGGAATTAGGAATAGCAGGTGTGGGGCTCTGAACAACACCCGTCTCTCCCTTTACCCATTCTCATTTCCCAGCCCCACCCCTGACCATCCCCGGAACTCCCAACTGGAACAAATGTACCATTTAAGGGACATTCCAACATTCTGGAAGCAGCAGACAAATGCTGGACACTCACTGGGGCTCCAATGGGGCACAGCTGTTTCTCCTTTGCCTAAAGAGGACTGGAAAAACAAGCCTTGTGTAATGCAAGTGTAATTCTGGGAAGGGGAACCATATATTAACCCTTAAACAGCCAGACATTGAAACTTCACAAGATGAGCTGATCCACATTGCTTCTGTGGAGGATAATCCACAGACCAGTAATTGGGGATGAGGGAGGAAGGTTAAAGTGCCCAGGGAAGATATGGCAATGGGGACACTGCATGGTAGGCCACAGCCAGAACTCTGAATTTCAGGTCTAAAGAGAGCCCAGGAATTCTTCTGCTGGGCTATCTCAGGCAAAGGGCAAATGGTAATGCTAATGCCTTGGCCATAAAGCACGTGCCTTGCTGCCTTCTTTCCCGAGAATTAGGTGCCCACTTGAGCACTTACTAACCCTGTTCCAACCTGAACATCAACATGCTCAATATATTTGCCCAGCCTGTTAGTATAATGTGGGCTTTTCCTTTGGTAGCTGGGCAACCCCTATTCTTAGGAACTATATGTTATTTTATTGGATACTGACAAGAACCGTATGAGGTAGTAATATTATTATCCCCATTTTACAGATGCAGAATCTGAGGCTTAGAGAGGGTAAGTAACTTGTCTAATGTCACACAGTTATGAAGTGGCAGTGCTGGGATTCAAACCCAGGTTGGATGAATATCAGAGTTTATTCTCTTGTCAAAATACCACACCATCTTCGTGAACTCTAACAATGAACAAGGCTTTGATGGGTAGGACCTTAGGACCTGATAGAATGTTTTAGTGGACGGAATGAAGAGTTGGGAGCATGGGTACTTAGTAGTCTATCCAAGCCTGGGTGGGGGCATTCAGGAGAGAACCCAGGATTACCTAGAGGAGGGGCCCAAGTAATACTTGGACATCTGGGGCAGAAAGGGTTGGAGGTATCAATGGGTTCAGATGGGGACTGTGCTTGACTTTGTCTGGGTGTAGCTGAGATGGTTAGTTCATCACAGTAAACGGGGCACCAGCTCCTAGTGAGGCTGAGGGAGCTTACTGTTAGTACCATTCTCCCATCTATTATTTCGTGGCTACACATCCTGGGAAGGAAGATATCTCCAAAGAAATGTACCTGTGTTTCATTGCTTTCCCCACATCCATGAAACTGAGTCTTTTGGTCTCCTAGATGGCTCCAGCTGTTGACCCATTCCCAGGATGGGGATGGGGTCCAGAAGTGGAGGTGGAAGCACAGAGGAAATCCCATTAGGACAGCCAGTGGGCAATAGCTAGCTAAGTCTCACAGGCACACAAGCACTGTTGTTTCTTCTCTAGGGACTCCAACTGAATCAATGTATTCATGTTCCAGTTATGCTTTAGTTTATCTAATAAGACATGATGGGTCACTCCTTTTTTGGTTAATTTTATTTGGTTCATGGTTCAATTTAAAAATTAATATTTGGATTCAGGTTGGGGTACAGCAAAGTTAAGTAGCTTGCTCTGGTTTCTACTTCATGATTCAGTACAAATCTGTAGTTCTGATATCATGTCACTGCTATGAACAGAGCCAAATATTGTTGCCTGAGAGATCCCCAAGAAAGGCTTGAAAAGAGTTTCTCAGTACTAGTCTCATGTTCATTCACCTCACCCCATGCTATCTAATCTTGGGGCAAACAGAGGGAAAATTCATACAACTATATTTCTGATTCTATAGTAATAATAACAACAACAATGGTAACGATGGCCATTTACAGAGCACTTAGTGTCTTCCAGGCTCTGTGCTATGCTGTTTATATGCATTATTCACTGCTAAGAAGTATGTACCACTATTGTCCTTATTTTACAGATGAGAAAATTGAGGCCAAGAGAGGTGAACAGCATGTCCAAGATTAAATGCTAGAAGTGGTATAGTCAGGACAGGATGTAAAGAAAGACTGACTTTCAGATATTGTTAGGTATATAGATAAAAATATGAGGTACATGCTAAACTTATTCCTATTTTACTTGTAAGAAATTGATGCTGGGTGTAGCATGCTACAAACTCATGGGTTTTTTGACTCAACCCCGAAATGATTCAGAGTGATCAGCAAAGTTAACACTTCCTAAAACCTGCCTACAAGAAACGTATCTACCTATGCCTAACCTGTACTAGCTACCCTGCCTCAGCATCAGGGATGCAAAGAAGTTCTGTAACTTGCCCAAGTTCATGGGCAGCAAGTGTCAGTGATTAAGTACCTCCCTTCCCCACCCTGTGTTAGTGTTCTTTTTGAAAAGCAGAGCCACTTAAACTTTTGCTAAAGATAAATAACATTTGAAATAAGTAGGGCAAAAATCTCACTTTGCCTTGATTAGAGGCAAGTCCAGTGGAAATTAATCAAAAGTTTGAATTATAGGCTATGTGAAAAGAAATACTGTTTTATCACTTGCAAATAAATATAATCACTGGAACCAAGCTGCTAGAACTCTTCAGGGCACCCACTTTAATGAATAGCGAAGAATGATTTGTACTTAGGACATCAACCATTGCCCAGAGGACTCTCAAGCAAATTGTCCTCTGCAGTACTTTAAACTCCACCCACCTGTAATCTTGTTCATGGTCATCATTCGCTCAGCAAGTCCCTCCATTGGAGATTCTGTAAAGGTAAACTGCAGTCAGACGCCTGACACAATCCTCACCTATTCCAAATTGGTGAAATCTCAATAAGCAAGGACCTACTGAATCTAGGGAATTTTTTACAAACTCATCTCATGTTTGATTGAGTTGGTTCTGGTGCATGAGTTCAAGTGGGGAGGCAGGGCTTGTTGGCAAACACTGACCACTCTCATCTTTGATTGTTCTGCAGGCCTGATCTTAGTTATTTACTTCTTCTTCTATGCCTCCCTGGCTGCTGTGATCACCCTCTGCATGTACACACTATTTCTGACCATCAGTCCTTACATGCCAACCTTCACAGAGCGGATGAAGCCTCCTGGTGAGTGTGCTCAAATACCCTTTGTTGTCAGAACTTGCTGGACAGAAATCCGCTTGCACAGCATGTTCAGCCTCAATTAACTTTGGCTCTTCCTGGTAATGACTTAGAGATTCAATTATTAAGAGTAAAAGTAAAATGGTACTTGGCAAATTATGGTCCTTTTCATTTTGATTGCCTGGGGGGAAATGGTTTCATGGGAATCAATACAAAAAAAATTATCCCAAGAATGGGTTAATATATCCAAGACCTGTTTTCATTGCCAGGAGTTATGATCAGACCCTTCGCCCATAGCCTTAACTTCAACTTCAACGTTTCTGAACCTGACACTTGGCAGCATTATGTGATTAGTCTAAATGGCTTTCTCCAGGGTAAGTAAGTTCCTGTGAATAGTGGAAAGCTCTCTCAAAAGGTGATGGGTGGGAATTCAAAATTCAGAATTCACCTGGCCCAGAAATCTCAGTCTTACTAACTCCAACTCATCATGGTCTTTCCTTGCTTTGCATCCCCCTCAGCTCCTGTAGATACAATCAAAACTTTTCTAGCGTGTGACTGTGTGTTACCTTGAAAGCATACAAGCCAACTCTCTCACAAGATGATAAGCTCTTTGAAGCACAAAACTTGTTTTTTCTTCTTGAAAACCCTACAACAGCTAGTTAAGTCCTGAGTACATCCAGGTGGCTCAGTAATGATCACTTATAAGAGATAAGTCTGGGTAGAGATAGTAGTGGGAAAAGGAGAATGTTCTATGGAGCTGGAAGATTCCTGCCTCCTATACTTTCTCAAGGTAAGAAAATGTATTGCTTGGAGGTGGGTTATCTTGAAGGGAGAGAGCAGGAGTCTTTATTTAACAGCATTCCAGAAGGGAGGTTTTAGAAAGAATCTCTGTGTGGTAGTTACTCCAACATTTTGATCCAACATTTTGATACCAGTATTTTCTTTCAATCTTTTTTTCTTTCTTTTTTTTTTTTTTTTTGAGTCAGAGTCTCACTCTGTCGCGTGCAGTGGCACGCTCATGGCCACCACAGCCTCAACCTGCTGGGCCCAGGTAATCCTTCCACCTCAGCCTTCCAAGTAGCTGGGTTTTTTTACTTATTGTCGAGTGCTCATTGTTTCTCTTGAGGTAGTTCCATTAAAAATAATGTGACATGGGCATGACTCTTATTGCAAAATCCCAAACCTCATGGGAGTAAAACTGATACTCTTGCTGATTAACCCTAACTAACCCCAATTCATCATGGCCTTTCCTTACTTTGCATCCCCCTCAGCACCTGTAGATACAATCAAAACTTTTCTAACGTGTGACTGTGTGTTACCTTGAAAGCATACAAGCCAACTCTCTCCAGCAAGATGATAAGCTCTTTTGGAAGAAGGACTGAATCATGTCAAGGCATGGCATGATTTTTTAATTTATTGTAAAAAATAAGTAAGAATAAGCCCGGCTGCTTTTTTTACTTATTGTAGAGACAAGGTCTCACCTTGTTGCACAGGCTGGTCTTGTACTCTTGGGCTCAGGCAGTCCTCTCGTCTCTGCCTCCCAAAGTGCTGGGATTACAGGCATGAGCCACCACACCTGGCTATTCCCAAGTACTTTCAAGATGCCTATTTCTACCATGTTATCAGATAAAATTTCAGGAACAAATAAATGGTTTTGTGGGAGTCCTTTCCACATGGTAAAAGCTGAGGTAGCACTTGGTTAAGGTTAAAAACAGAGCACTAGCCGGGCTCGGTGGCTCAGCCTGTGATCCCGCGCTTGGGAGGCTGAGGTGAGTGGATTGCCTGAGTCCGCGGGTTCGAGACCCGCCTGGGCAACTTGGCAAGACCTCATCTCTACAATAAATCAAAAAATTAGCCGGGCATGGTAGCGCGCGCCTGTAGTTCCAGCTACTTGGAAGGCTGAGGCGGAAGGATCGCCGGAGCTCAGCAGGTCGAGGCTGCGGTGGCCGGGAGCGGCCACTGCACTCCAGTCTGGGCGACAGAGTGAGACTCCAACTCAAAAAAAAAAAAAAAA